>JAJLVH010000061.1:0-20398 GCA_030570155.1 Magnusiomyces magnusii
GTAGTTTGTTCAAGTAAATTTACATACTCGGGTATGGAAACTTTCTATGTATTCTTTGTAAAATCTCAACATATCCATCCAACTCATGATTATTAACCAACCCTTTTCTAATCAAAAAGTCAATCACGACTAATGCACAATTAGGTTTGAACCGGCCTTGCGATAACTCGTTTTTAAGCTCTTCTTCACTCAAAAGCCGGAAATCAGCAACTTCGCCGTCAACAGGTTTAGGAATCGTAAAGGGATCCATTTGCATATCATAAATGTACTCACATTCAGGTTGAAAAAGGGTATACGAATCATCTTTATCTTTGTACTCTTTTAAAAACCAGTACGTCAAACAACCAGCTGGTTTCAACACCTTTTTAGCATAGACTTCATCTAGCCCAGCTTCTTCGCCACATTCCTTGATTGCATTTTCAAACACTCCGTACGGATAAGCCAAGCCGCCAGCAACAGTGTTGTCCAACATGTTAGGAAACGTGGCTTTAGTAGCTGACCGTTTAGAAATCCAAAATTTGTATTCGTCGTTATTGTTTAAGTATCCAGTAATGTGGACTCCATAAGTCACTACTCCAAATAAACAAGACATCGCTCGTTCGATCAATAAATACGCCACTTTAGATGGATTATAAACCACATACAACTCATTTCTCCAACCTGATAATACCGGTTTGAATAGGTTCAACGATAACAAGGTTTGCCCTGCTTTGGCCATGGCATCGTTACGTAACTCAAACGTGCAAAGCTTAGGATTCAACGCAATTGTTTTTGATTCTTTTGAAAAAACAAAAATGTCGTCATCATCAACAAACACGGTTTGCAACACTTTGGCTACCGATTCAGGCATCAATCCAATGGCGACGCCGTCATGACTCAGAAAAGTAAAAGCCGTACTAAAAACGCGAGAATATGAGTCGCCGTCTTCGAAATACGGAACATTGTCGGTTTGTTTCACGAGGTCCAAAAAAGAAAAGAGCATTTTAAAAAAATAAAGTGTGGGTAAAAAGAAAAAGAAGAAAAAAAATCAACCAATAAAAAATTTCATTTCAGAAAAAATTCCAAAACTACAAAAAAATGGAAAAAAATACAAAAATAAAAAAAATACAAATAAAAATCAACGCATTCGCTCTTCAAACTTCAAATCGTTTTGAGGCCCAAGACCAATAAGAGCACGCATCAAATTCTCAACAGCAGCTCGTTGCTTGTTTAAACCATTAACCGCATCATACCCAGGACGGGTAACAGGAGCCTTTAACCAATAAGACAGGTACGAAAGCACCGAGTGAAAGTTTTCAAACTCATCGTCACTGTCCTTCTTTCGGTACGAAACTCGCGTCAAAAAGTCCGTCATCACAACCAAATCAATAATCAACGGCGATGCCAACAACGAGTCTTCACACACATTGTGCATCGAAATCGTATTGTGTCCGCCAAGCATCAATTCCGAATGATACTCGTCCATAGCCACCTTAGAATCTCCAACTGCCGGCACGTATTTAATCACAATACAATGATCAACCGTCTTGCCAGTCTTTTCATTATACAAAATCTGATTCGACTCAATCATATCATCAACAACTGAAGCCTTGGAAATCTCCTTGGACCGAAACTGTTGAGGCGCAGACAAATTGTATCCGTCATTGTTACCCAAATGATTATACGATGCAATGGAAACGGGTCGAATACCGGCATCAACCAAATACTGCGCCAAAACAGATTTAACCTTGGTCTGGCCAGACTTGAAATCGTCTCCGCCAATAAACGCTTCGTGTTTCTCAGCAAGTTCAATGCATCCAGGAACAAATGTGTTTTGAGGAGAGCCATTGATATAAGCAACTCCTTCAAGAATACAAGCAACAGCAAAAACAGTAGACTGAGAAATCTCGGAATGAGACTCTTTAATGGCCTTGAGCAAATTGTCTGCAGTATCATTTACTCCCTTTACAATATCTGCATAACGCTCAGTGTTGGCAGTCCAAAGCACAATCACCTTGTCAAGATTATTCTTTTCCTTAAAATCGCGGATATCTTGGCGAATATGCTCAACATGTTCCCACTTGTCAGTGCCAGGAATAACATTGTAGGCACGTTCGCCTTGATTGGCAGCAATAAAATCAGGATAATAAATTGACGGAAGAGGCTTGATAGGTTCAAGATACTTGGCAACTCGACGCTGGAGGTCGTAATCAAGAACCTTGGCGCGAGCCATGGCATCAGCGAGATTAAGATCACTGATATCCCAGCCACCAATAACAAAGTCGTTTGGATGAAGGAAAGGAATAACCTCATTAAATGGGGCATACACATCTTTACCATTAGCATCGACGCCAAGCTTGATAGTAGCAGCCTGAGTAACAGAACCGTAATAATTGGGTTCAATAGTTCCTTCTTTGGTGTTGAAAGAAATATTGTGCTTATTTGCAACAATAGCAGCACTCAAGGTAGAACCATTATTACCGCCAAGCCCAACAAGCATAAGACCAGTTTTAGGAACATTCAAATCAAGCTTAAACTCGTAATCAACTTGAGTAGGTGTAACTTTGTATTTACCATTGTCTTTTTCGACAACAGCATTTTGATAAGAATAAGTTGAGTAAAGATGGTTGTCTTCAACCTTGGCCTTGTCAGTGATGACTTCAACAGTAGTAAAGCCAGACTTGCCAGTGGCAGAAGTAACAGAATCGTTGAAAACAGTGGGTGTCATTTTTTTTTTTTTTTAATTATATTTTATTTTTTTTGTTTGTTTTTTGTTTTGTTTTTAAACACACGAAGTGGAGATGAAAGAAAATTTGAAAGAAATATAGACAATTACTTAGACTGCCGTATTAATCCACCCGAACCAGATGCGCTTTGGGAGGTTTGATAAGGGTGGTGGGCCGAACCAAGAAGATTTGAAAACGTTTTGAAAAAAAGGTTAAAAGAGCTGGAAAATAAAAAGACCAGCTACAAAGACGAAAAAGGAATTGAGTTTAGTTATCCAAGGGATGAAGAAAAAAAAGAGTTTTGCAGGAAATTGAGGTCTTTTTATAGTCAAAAATTGAATCAGTCAAGGTAAAAAAATTGAATTGAGGCCAGGTCATTACAAAAAAACTGGCGAATAGGAATCGATATCGAGATCTGACGTTTGTTTGTTTTCAATGTTGGAACTAGATTGGTTGATTAGTTTTTTGACGACCCCAGGTTTGCTGACAAATTACCCCGGGTTTGCTGACATTGTAATGTAACTGAAACATGACTTTATATGTAATATCTAAATAGCAACCGTAATTCAGTACATGGACTATGAGCCGGTTCTCAAAATCTCGTTTTATTTCCATTCTCAATTTCTTTCAATTTCTTTATTTTTAACTTGAACTAAAAAAACAAAATGAACAAACAAAGCCCTAAACGTGTCAGCAGCTTTTTATCAACATTGGCCGTAGCATGGCATGTCTATTCACTTCCAACAATACTAGCCATTTTCCTGCTTGCTTGCTCATTTCCCCCATTCTGGCCGCTTGTGCTGGCATATCTGATATATTTCCTTATTGACAAAAGTTCTGAAAACGGGTCGGCTCCTGAACGGGCTTCTTATATTGTACGGACCAGCCCGCTTTGGAAGTATTTTGCCAACTATTTCCCGCTGGTTTTGCACAAAACGTGCGAGCTTGAGCCTGCGTTTGTGGAATCACCCCATAATTTAAAAGAAGAACGAGGGTTAGATGAAGACGATGAAGACGTTCAAGTGGTTGAAGAAAATACTCCAGTACAGCAGAGATACCATCAAAAGTCCAAAACCAACAAAAAAGGAGGTAAAAAGGCTAAAAAGCATTCACGGACCAATTCTGTCAATACAATTACAATCAAAAAAGACCAAATAGAAACAAATAGAAAATCCAAAATCATTTTATCGTCTACACTATTTGATACCCACAGCAGTTCTAAAGTGTTTGGAATCCGCCAGTTTGTTCAAGACGTCGTGAACTGGGTTCGTGGAATATATAACCATCAGCGAGAACATACTCGTGAGATTCGAACCGGCAAACAATATATATTTGGATACCATCCTCATGGAATTATTGGAATGGGAGCAGTAGGAGCAATTGCAACTGAAGGTAAGTTTTTTTTGTTTTACTTTTTCAACCTTGCGGGGCCATTTGGAATCGAGCCATAGAAAAAGAGGAGGAGGGGTTCAAAAAAGAAGCTTTTTTTGTTGCATGAAAGTTTCAATCGGTTAACCTGACTTGGTTTAAGCTGTCTTAAAATCATTTGTTTTATACAATCGACTAACAACTGCTTTGTTGTTTTAATTTTTTTTTTTTTAGGCACAAATTGGTCAAAAATGTTTCCAGGAGTTCCAGTTACGGCATTGACACTTGTTAATCAGTTCCAAATTCCATTATGTCGCGAATACGTCTTATCACTTGGTTTGGCATCCGTTTCAAAACGTAATTGCCAAAATTTGTTAAAACGCGGTCAATCAATTTGTATTTTGCTTGGAGGAGCACAAGAAAGTTTGCTGGCACGGCCTGGCAATATGGACTTGGTTCTCCAAAAGAGACAAGGCTTTGTTAAACTAGCAATGAACAACCCGGGCACCGAGATTGTTCCTGTGCTGGCCTTTGGCGAAAACAACCTGTACGACCAAGTCAAAAACGATCCCCATTCGTGGCTATACAAAGTCCAAACGTTTTTGAAAAAAGTGTTGGGATTTACGTTACCATTGATACATGCTCGGGGAATTTTCAACTATGATTTTGGTATTATTCCGTATCATCGAGCAATTAATATTGTGGTTGGTAAACCAATTAAAGTACCTACAAACAAAGATCCTACTAATGAACAAGTGCACGAGATTCATAAAGAGTATATGGAAGCAGTTCAAAAACTGTTTGACGACCATAAAGATCAGTTCCATAATAACGATGTGATGCAAGATGGAATCGATTATCAAGAATTGAAGATTGTTGAATGATATTTATTATTATTTTTATTTTAGTTATTAGGCTTTTCAATAAATCTTTTTCTTTTCATCAATGCTAAGTTCACCAGCACCAGAATTAACAATAAGAAGAAGACCGCCAATGATACTCAAGATTTGGAAATGTTCATATCTCAAAAAGTCACGCACTGGGTTTGAAGAGTCATATCTCCAGTACTGGTTACTAGCCAAGTTTTTAGAAAACAACATAACGACAAGAATAGAAGCAGACAACCTAGCTTTATAACCGACAGCCACCAAAGCGCAAGCAACGAAACCAAGGACGGAGACAGTGATGGATAAAATTGAGCCCTTTTCGGTAAAGACATAGGCAAAATAAAGAAGGATCAACAAAACACGACCAGCAAGCTGGAAGTATTTAGCACGACTTTTGTCATGAGCCAAGGGTAAACCGGGCAAAGACAAAGCGCGACGATCGCGAACAAAGGCGTCCGACAGAACCATTAAAAGGCCGCCGATTACAGACATATTTCTGAAAAAGAACTGAAGGTTGAAAACAAGGCCGTAGATAAAAGCTTGAGACACTACCACAAAAGTAAGAGAGCCGACAGCATAGATAAGCTGTTTATGGGCAACAACAAACGAAGAAGCAGCCATCATGAGAAAGATGTTGAGAGCAAGGTAGCCAACAGTGATGTATTTGTTGATGCCACGAAATGTAGAAATGTAGGTCACTTGGGCGCCCCATTGGGTATAAATTCTCAAGCCGTCTTCGTAGAAGGTGGCAACAATCAAAAAGCGGCCAATGATTGGCAGAAAGGGTTTGAGTGGAGCTCCGACGCGCCCAAGAAAAGAATCAAACTTTTCAATGTAGGCTTTGGCAGTAGCTGAAAAGCCGGAACTGGTGGAAGGAGAATATTCGTCGGCATAGCGGTCCGACATGTTTAAACTGCTCCTGCTGCTCATGGAACGTAACGAGGCAGCTGAAGCGCTTGGACGAAGGCCTGGAGCTGCGCCGAGATCGTAGTGAGAGCCCCGAGTCCGAAGCGGGTTTGGTTGAGCGTTTCCAAGAGGAAGTTCGTAACTTGGCTTTCTTCCAAGACCAAAAGACATGATGGTATTAGGGGTATTGATTGATTGATTTGTTATAGACAACAAAAAGTTTCAAAGATTCAAAGATTCAAAGATTCAAAATTTCAAATTTCAAATTTCAAAGTTCGAATTGAAATATCTCAAAAAATAAAGAATGAAAAGGTTTGAAAAACCAAAAGTTCAGAAATGTGGGTCGGAAATTTGGAAATTGTCGAATCTGCTTTGCTGGCATTAAACGGCTGAAAAAACGAATGTGTTTGGGTCTAGAATGACGTTAAACAGCAATAAATGGCGACGAAAGCAATGAATGAACGTATAAAAATAAGAGCAAAGATAACAATAATAGTAGTATTAGACTGATTTTTCAGTATTGTGACAAGGTAAAAAATTAATAGTTAAATATGTATACAAAAAAACTGTAAATTCCAACCAAGGTTGTGTAGTGTAGTGGTCATCACTCCAGATTTTGATTCTGGCGACCCCAGTTCGATCCCGGGCACGACCTTACTTTTTAATTTTTTCAATTGTCAAAGTTTGACACTTATTTATTTTAGCCAAAAAAAGCTGCTTTAAACACCACCACCAATCCACCGTTTCGACTTTTTTGATCGACCGTCAACAATCTACCAATGAACGAATCTGATCAGGATACCGGGCTGGCTCACCAACTGGCGTCTTTTCAGCCGGTGTCGCCGTTGATAGTCAACCGCGGTGGCAAAGATGAAGAAAAGAGCGACTCGGGCATTCAAGACAGAAGCGCTGCTAATACGCGCCGGAAACCCATTCGGCGAGTTCCTGTCAGTCCAAATCCCAGCTCGTTTTCGTTTGTTTCGAGTCCGCCAACGCCGGCTTTGGCGCCGACACCAAGCCTGAAATCCAAAAACCCGTTTCTGGAAAAGAGCGATCTACAGGACACGAAATCGCGTCGTATTTCGATGGCGTTGTTTGAGACCGACGAAGCGGATAACAAGTCCAATCCGTATCTTTCGCCTTCGCCTGTCGTGACGCCGCGGCCAAGCAATGGAAATATGAGAAAACAGCAAGTGTCTTCCATGTTGATTGACGACAGCAAGCTGAATTTGGCTGAGCCCAGAGATAAAAGCGTTGGAGGAATTCGGGTTGTTGAAGAAGACGAAACAGCTAAGCCTACAACACCATCACCATCACCACCACCACCAATACCAACTAGACCTGTTGCTACTAAACCAGGCTCACCAATGAGTACAGAATTGCGCAAAAAGCCATTATCACCACCACCACCACCATCATCATTGCCACCGCGTCTAGCCGCTTCATTAGTCTCGTCGGGGCTCATCGAAGACCCGTTTAATGGGCAAGAAGGCTTTGAAGACAAAAAAGAAGAGCGAAAACAGGAGCGAAAGCAAGAACGCAAAGCTTCATTGCATCGACACGCAGTTTCAAACGCCAGCTTTGATTTTGGATTGAATGAAAAGGCGAAAGAGCCAGCAATCATCAAGCCACAGCCCATTCGGTCAGGATTCACGATACCAGAAGGAAACAACAACGAGATATCATCGATTCAGCGGAGCCAAACCAACGGATCGTATAATTCGCAGCGGCACTCGAGATCGTCGTCAATTCATTCGACGCAGAGTAGCCAATTCAAATCCACACCAATATACTACGAGAACAATATCAATGGAAATGGGGGTTTAGGAAGAAAGATATCGTCGTCGTCGTCCAACACCACGCCATCGTATTCGCAGCAGCAACGCTATTCAATGACATCGACCAATGTAGCAAGGCACGGAAGAATCAATTCGACATCGTCCAGAATATCGAGGTCGTCCGGGTCGTCTGACTCGATGCCTACGCATTCGAAAAACAGTGGATCATTTTACGTACGAGAACTGAAAAGAAGATCCGCCACGTTGTGGTGTGACATCCCGTCGAGTGTTTGGGGACTGCCGATAGGATTGGTTGATACGTCGCATCTGACGGTTTATGCCGCGAGCAATGGAACGTACACGGTTGGAGTGAACAACGGAAGCAATAACAACAACAGCAGCAGCAGCAGCAAGAACAAGAGCGTGAACTCCACGGTCGACATCAGACACAGTCACTTGACGCCGAGGCTGTTGGCGTCGGAGGGAGATGATTATGGCGATGGTGGTGTTGAGGCAGGCGATAGTTGCGGTAATGTTGTTGGTAGCGTTGAAGAGAGTGTTGAAGAGAGTGTTGGCGGCAATGACGAAGAAGACGAAGAAGAAGAGGAAGAGGAAGAGGAGGTTGATAATAGCGACGTTGAAACGCCGTCGACAGTCGAAAACAGCAAAATCAAGCTGTTTGTCATGAATCCAGACGTTTCCGATTCAGACAGCGACTGATTTTGATTGGTCAAAATCCTGTTTTTGTTTTTTTTTATTTTTTTGTTTTTTTATTTTTTTTATTTTTTGGGTGCGGACTTAAATTGAATTTCAAAGACAAAAAACTTTTTTTTCTTCTTTAAAAGACTTGTTTTTTTATTTTATTTTTTATTTTTATTTTATTTTTTTTAAACAAGAATAAAAACAATAAAATGGAGCTTTTGTATTCAGACCCAAATGGATTCATTCATCAACAAATGCCCGATATGATGATGCCAGAAATGGACCTGAATCTGAATATCGACAGCAACAGCAAACCAAAACCGAAAAGAGGACGGCCCCGGCTGGAACGATCCTTGCAATCGCAGACAGAACGAAGAAGGGCCCAAGTCCGACACGCCCAAAGAACGTACCGACTCCGCAAGGAATCTGCCATCCAAGATCTTCAAAGTCGTGTCACTTTGTTAGAAACGGTGCTGGGTTCCTTGAACACGTTATTCATGAACAGCTACAAAGTGGGAATCGAGTTAAACGACGGCAGCAACAACGACGGCAAAAACGACTTTTCAAACCTCTTATCATTCGCGTCCCAGCGGTTTGGCCAGCTGCTCTCGACCACTGGTCTGTTGACTCTTGACGACTATATGCAGCTGCTCAACACGTTTGTTGGCAAGGCTCAGAGCTCACTGACTGAGTTCCGCCTACAAAAAGGATACTTTGATCCCAATACGGCCACCGACATTAACTCCGTTCTTGGTGCGTTTGCCAACGGTGACACTGCCGCCATTTCGCAAGACTTTGTGCTGAAATATGCATCCAGTGTGGCTAAAAAGAAGCCCCAGAAGGCCGAAAAGCCTGCTGAACGCGCTGGGTCCGTCGACTCTGCTGAAACCGCTGCTGAAACCACTGCTGAAACCACTACTGAACCTACCACCGCTGAGCCTCTGGACCGGCAGAAGCAGCCCAAATGCCCTCCCGACCTGGCCTCGCAGTACGCCATTGGCGACCAGTACATTCCGCCAAACCTTATTTATGACCAGTCCGACGGTTCTTTGTTTCGCCCTGCAAATGCCCCTATCGACTCGCTGGACGGCATGCCCACGCAGCCCTTCCAGCACGACGCGTCCTTTCTTCCCAACGTCTCCATCCGCGACCTCCGCAACTACTGCCACTCCGTCGCCGTCAAGGCCGACCCGTCCATTCCCCCAAACCCGGCCTTCTTGAGCTACCTGGATCCCAAAAAGGACTTCAACCAGTTCCAGGCCCAGGTCCAGGTCCAAATCGACCCAACCGGCACCAATGACCTGATCCCCCTCGTCGACCCCAACGCTCTGGTCAGCTTTGCTCCTCCTCCTTCTTCGTTCAACGAAAACAACCAAATGTCCATCAAACTAAACCCCAAAATTGATTCCCTTGTCGAAAACACCAACAACCAAATCAACTGGGACCTTCACCAGCAACAACAGTTCTATCGATATCAACAACAACAACAACCAGCATTCACGTCAAACGGGTCAACTCCATTTTATAATTACACCAACATCACAACCCCATTTTCTATTCCTTCTTCTCTGCCTGACATTTCTCCTTTGGACAGCATCAAAATGGGAATGCAAGCCAAAAAGAGCATTTTCCAGCCTTCCGAGTCTGACGAACAGGTCCAAACCCAGGCCCAAGCAAGAAAGCATTTGTCTGACCTTACTCCCAAACACCGTATAATGTCTTCTCCTCCTGAAAGTTGCATGTCCGCAAGCACGTTTTTCTCTGCTTTCAAAAGTCCCTACACTTACATTGAACGCCATGATTTGGTCGAAGTGGCTCGCCAGTACCTCGATTCCTGTCAGGGCGACTACTTCAGTTCTTCAATGTCTGCATTCCAGCAGCCAATCAATCCCATTTACAATGACTTTTCCGAACGCTTCTTTCGGTACGCGCTGATGCGGTCCTTGCATTTGTTTGTGTGCGACGAAATTGGCGAGCTGACCCAGTTCTTCCACGGCGAGTTCTCCGAGAACCAGCAGTTCTTCATCACCCGCATTGTGGCTGGCCTCAAAATGGGCATTTCCTTGAAGAAGTCCAAGTGGTTTGGAAAGGTGTCGGACGACGAGCAGTATCCGGGCTTTTGGGGGCCTATCAGGATTGAAGAATACTTGGCTGAAGAAAAGAAACGGGCCGAAGATGCTTTGAACCAACAAGAACAGGCGAATTGCAAAGACGGCAAACAAGCCCAAAAGATTCTGATTGAAATCGACGAAAACCTGTTGATTGACAAGCTGTCAAAGGCCTCCATGTGTCTGGGCACCATTCCGAGAGTCAGAACTGGCTACGTCCAAAACGAAGTCAAAAAAGCGCTGGATTTGTTTAATTTTTAAATTGGCTTTTTTTTAAAATTAAATAGGAGACATTTTAAGGTATCGTCAAGTAAAGTTTAAGTCATAATGTGTAAAAATAATAATAATAAAACGTGATAACCGCTACAAAATTTCCTATGTTGGTCGTTTGGGTGATTGGCTATATTCAAGGGTTATAGAAGTGATTAAATGTGTGAATGTTTTACTTCCAATACCCCAATTATAATCCCTAATGCTAGCGTACAAAACCGATCAAAATCACATCATATCATGTGATATATTTCAATTACATTGTTCATAAAAATCATACAGAAAAAAATGTCAATAACAGGGCGTCTGGTGTAGTTGGTTATCACATTCGCTTAGCATGCGAGAGGTCCCCGGTTCGATTCCGGTGTCGTCCAAATTTTTTTAGAACGTGGTGAATAATTGTTTTTTTTTATTTATTTATTTATTTATTTATTTATATATATATATATATATATATATATATTTTTTTTTACAAATAAACATTTTGCGTGGAAATACAACAAATTCGATTTCAAGTTTTGTAGAGTTAGCTACAAGGGCCTTATTTCAAGAATTAGGCTTCGTTGGCTCAGTTGGTAGAGCGTCAGTCTCATAGAATACTTGAATTTGCAAACTTCAAAATTTCAATACAAGCAAACTGTGTTATCTGAAGGTCGAGAGTTCGATCCTCCCACAAAGCAGGCATAATTTTTATCAACGTTTACATTTGTTTTTTCTGTTCCATGCTCTATAGGAACCAGTTACGGAAATGATGGAAGAACAGAGGAGCATTAGGAACTGAGGCGCCATTTGTTGAGGATCTGAAGGACAGGTATCCAAAAAGAACGGATAACTGAATGATAAGCAATTGCCATCAACAAACAGTTTTATAACGTAAACGGCAGCTGGGACGTTAAAGAGACAAAAGTAAATGAAAAAGCGATGAACTTCCGGACCGAAGCATAGAGAGAATGTCATGAAGATTGGAGTTAAAGAGTCGTACCAATAATAAGAGACTTGAATTGAGCGGGCGTGAGACTCGACATATTGGGTCAAATCGTAGCCAAAGATGGATTTGTGTTGGGACTTGAGAATGCCGCGGTAGACAAATGAAACGTAGACAAATAGACAACACCAGATGCAGCCAACAAACTCAGATAGTATGTCGGAACGGTTTAGTTTTATAAAGCGTATGAGCGCGCGTTTGACAGAACGGGTTGGTTTGGCGCCATTTGCGATTGGCAATGTGTAGATATTTGCTTTTTCGTTCATCGATTCGACGCGAATCTTGAAGAATATTGTCAATTGTGTATGAGCCAATTGGTGGTTTTGTTGAATGATTTTGCCAAACTATCTTGGTCACGTGACACGTGGCTTCAATAATTATTGTTTTTTTTTTTTTTAGTCTTTGATTTTTAAAATTGAATTATGGCCAATCAAAACCATTGATTCGAGTTTGTTTGGTTTTATTTAAAATGACAGTTCCAAATGTTTATAAATCAATCAGACCGATCTTGAAACATGTGTTTACAAAGTCCTTTTGCAACGATTTTAACAACAGTTTTAACAGCAGTTTTAATCACCTCGTTCGCACGTTCAGTCGCTCATCCACACCATACATTAAAAAAACAGATTTCCCTGCTCGGCCAAAAGTTAATGAAGACGATATCGAAGAAGTGTTTATCAAAGGTGGAGGCAAAGGTGGACAAAAAGTGAGTTTATTATATTTTCGATTTTAAAAAAAAAATTAATTAATTAATTAAAAATAATAATAATAATAATAAAACTAACAAAAAAAAAAAAAAAAATTAAAAAAAAAGATCAACAAAACGTCATCCAAAGTGCAACTACGTCACATCCCGAGCGGCCTGGTCGTGAACTCGCAGTTCTCGCGGTCCCGCGAGCAGAACCGTAAAAGGGCGCGAGAGCTGATGGCGCTCAAGGTTGAAGAGCTGGAGCTCAAGGCCGAGGAGATGGCTCAGGAGATGGCCCTCAAGGCTGAGGAGATGGCTCAGGAAATGGAGCCCAATGCTGATGGGATGAGGCCCAAGACTGATGGGATAGAACTAAATACCAAACAGATAAAGGTGCCGGTCAGGCAGTCGAGGCAGGCCGTCGTTGCAGAGTATAAAAAGAATAAAGCGAGGAAGAAAAAGGCAAAGGCGAAGAAAAAGTATGCAGCGCGGGAGGCTCAAATGAGAAAAGAGTTGGAAGAAAACAATTAGTTTCTATTTTAATTATCTTAATTATTTTAATTATACAATTTTTTTTTTATTCTTCATCTTCTGAATCGTCACTTGGAAATTTCGAAAAGTCCATTCCGTTTTTGGATTCAGGTCCAAACCAACCTTCATCCTCTTCTTCTTCTTTATCTTCTTCTTTTTCATCTTCATCTTCTTCATCACTCTTTTCAGATTCATCCATATCAACATCGTTTTCCTTTTCTTCAACTTCAGCTTCTCCGACTTTTTCAATATCTTGAACTTGCTTTCTTTTTTGACCCAACAAAAATTGAACAGAATAAATGTTGTTGGACGACAACTTGTTGATATCCTTATTTACTCTCTTGACATACTTTCCAGTAGCCCTCACCACTGCAGCAAACTCGTGCTTTCTTGTCATCATGTACGGTCCATGACTAGAAACAAGGGCCTTGATCCATCGCAAATTGAACTCAATGTGTGGCGAGTCTTCAAGTGTTGCTGCCAAAAACTTGAAAAACCGCTGTAAATAGACTCTGGGAAAGTCATTGGCAATCAATTCAATCTCGGCGTACGGAACGGATTCGTAGACTCTTTGAACCAATGGTCGCTCGTTTAATCTAAACGACATGATCAAAGCTGTCAAGTATTTGCCTTCTTTTAATGTCTCAATGGTGGTTTGTGTAGTAACGTCAATATCAAGATCCAAGGGATCAAATAATAAAGAATCGTCTTGAGAATACACAAGCAATCCTTCTGTACTGGCAGCACTAAACGATTGTCCAGTTGGCGAGAAGCGAATGCTGCTGACACGGATTTCGGGTTTGGTTTTACGTTTGGATAAATCGCCACGACTAGCACCTGGCATGCTAATATCTAATCGATCTTCTAAATCAGACGCTTCGCCAGTGGTATCGATGAGATCAAGAGGCCCACCTTCTGTCATGTTTTTACTGTTGAGCATGTCAAGAGTTCCTTCTAACGCCATGTTTTTGGAAACAACATACTTTCGTAACAAGACCTCGTTACTGACATCGTATAAACAAATGTGTTTGGAATTTCCGCCTGCAAGAACCGTTGAGCCGTCTGCACTATAACACAAGGAAGTAAAGTACTTTGATCTTTTTGAATTTTCAGCCGTGAATTTGTCAGTCGAGTGTCTTCCACCGGAAACATCAAACTTGCCATCGATTTCTCCCACCTGTTTACCAAGATCGATATCCCAAAAAGACACAAGACCGTCAAGTGTTGCGACAGCGACTTGTTTAGAATCAGGTCTCATGGCAACTGAAAGAACATCTGAAGTCATTGACCAAGGCTCTACATGGAGTTGGCGACCAAAAATGCTCCAAACTCTTACAGTCTTGTCCCAAGAAGTTGACGCAAGCAATCCGCCTTCTGTACCAAAAGAAAGACCCGAAACAGGGCCTTCGTGGCCTTGTAATCTGTCAAGAAGTTGGCCGGTTTGGACACTCCATAAATGGATATCAAAGTCATCTAAAGAACCTGCACAAACGATTTCTCCACTAGGATCGACAGCCAAAGAACTAAACTGGACACGCTCGGCTGCGGTGAAGACCCTAAAGTTTCTGTATCTAATAAGATCCCAGGCTCTGACCGAACCATCCAACGAAGCAGAAAACAGCACGTTGCCACGTTTAGAAAACTCCAAGGCAGTGATGCCCGAGGTGTGTTCGGTGAATGTGACAATACTGAACCCGCTGTATGCGTCCCACACTTTGATTTTTCCGTCATCCGAAGCGGTCACGATTTTGGATCCGTCTGGCGAATAAACGGCACTGTTCAAAGAATCGAAATGGCCTTGTTGTTTAAGAACGTAAGATTCAGACTGCCATTCCCATACCAAGAGCTGGCCAAGTTTGGAAGAGCCAAACGCAAGCCATTCACCGGTTTTGTTGATAGTGACGTAATCAATGGCGTTTTGAGAAATCGAAAGGGTTTGGATTTGGACAAAGTCTGGAAGCTCGTATAAAGCAAACAAGCCAGAAGAAAAGCCGACCACCAACAAGTTTGTATTTTGGTGAAAAGCACAAGTAGTTACGTGGGTATTTTGTTGGTTGAAAAAGTGTTTATTAACAATTCTCCAACGTCTAGTGGAATCTTCCATTTCATCATCCTCCTCATCCTCATCATCATCTTCTTCTTCTTCACCATCTTTAATAAAATCGGTATCACCCAGATATTTCCATTCAAACAAAGCACCATCTTTAGCAATAGTATATATCGTTTCCTGGTCTTGAGAAAAGTAAGCAGCAATGACGTTATCTTTATGGCCGGCCAAAATAGCGGCAGCGCCACTGTCTTCAGAGTTTAAAGAATAAACACGAGTGGTCAAATCTTTAGAGGCAGCCAAAAAGAACCGAGAGTCCTCGGACCAAGTGATTGCAGTGACTTCAGAATAATGGCCAGTGTACACGCGGTGCCTGACAAAAGGCGCAAACTGCTTGTCATCGGTGGTTGAAGGGGTTTTCCAGACCTGGATCTCGGTGCCTGCAGCCACAGCAAAATGGCGGCCGTCGGGAGAGAATTGGAGATCAAGAACCGAGGCTTTGAAGTTGAAGTAATGGATAACGGTGCGTCGTAAAAAGTTGACAAGAATTGCGCGACCATCGACGTCTACTGACAAAAGAAGAGTTGCCTGAGGGTTTAACGCGATTCTTGCAATGTTTTTGCGGTGTTCGTAGGCAAATGTGAATGATTTGTTGCTTTTTTTCTAGTTAGTATCTTGGTTCAACTGGTTTTGACTGGTTTTGACTAATGGAACTCACTTTGCTAAATCAAATACACTGACTCGATTTCCGACCGGACTCAAAAGAGTGGTCCCGTCTGGCGTGAATTGGATGTTTCCTTGCCGATAAACCGTACCAAAAATGTTGGAAAGTTTATAATCGAGCTTCATTGTTTTTTTTTGATCTGCTAATATTGAATAATGTCAAGTAATGAAAATAAGTTTTATTTTTTTGAAAATAAAATTTTTTTTTTTTTCAAGGTGAAAAGTGCAGCCGCACGCTGTGGATATTTGTGCCTGCTTTTATGGCTGTTGTTTAGACATTATATACATCAGACATATGTGTGTGTATACAATGTCTAAACAACGACCGTAAAAACGGACCGCTGATTCCAAAACGAAAGCATGTCTGCAAACCCACATTGATCTAGTCATTTATTTTCAAGTTATTTATAAAAAAAAAGGTTTATTCCATATAAAGTTGACAATTCTAATCTAAAAAAAGCAATCAATTAATTTAAAACCACGGCGAAGCCTGCACAGAAAACGAAAACGAACGTGGCAAAAGACATCATGACGTAGGTCACGGGGGACTTGACCGCAGAGCCGCCGTTGTGATGGGCCGAACTCGTGGACCCCGCGGTGCCAGTGGCTGCACCATCCGTAAACGTAATAGAAAGGCCGGTGGCAGAGTCGCCGCCAAACGAGGTCTGGACGCGGTTGCTGTATGTGCCCGTGACGTAGCCCGAGATGGACGACGAGCTGTAGTCGGACGCGGCCGTCGCGGATGGGATGTTGGACACAATGGCTTCGATATCAGAGTCGGTGACATTGACTTTGGCCTGCGCCAGCGCTATTTCGTTATTGTGCAAGTCGTAAACCACGTACGCGTTTCGCAAAAACGTATCGCCCAGCAGCGCAAACGACGAGTCGAACGGCAGGATTCCAATCGCGCACACCGTGTCGCCGTTTTTGGCGGTCAGCGGGTTGCCGCTGCTGTCGGCAAGAGGAAACAGCAGACTGGAAAACGGCACATTGATGGTTGCGCCCGAAAAGTCAAACGTCAAGTTGCCGGCAAGACTGCAGCTCTGGATGTAGTAACCAAGCTGCGACATGTAGACACCTTCGAACTGACTAATAATGAGCTTTTTGGCAACAGCGGACGGAAAGTAGGACAACGAGGTGCCAGAGTCAAGCAACGCATACATGGATTCGGTGTTTGACTGAGAACTAGCGACTTTGCCATTGGATTTTTGATAGTTGAAAGTGACAGTGTCGAGAGCAATGAAGAAGGCGCTGGGACCACTGCTTGCGCTGCTACCAGACGTTCCAGACAGAACGGGGACTTTCAGCAAAGAGCCTTCGTATTTGGCGTGGTCGACGCCACCAAACAAAACAGTGCCAGAACTGGCGTTGATATCGTTGAGGTACAAGGAATAGGCAGGGATGTTGATGGTGCCTTGCTGGGCCAGACGTAAGGGAAAATTCAAGTATGTGTAGGGGCTGTTATCCAGCGCAGCAGACGCCTCGTTTGCAGCATATCCAATACCCAGAATGCTGACGGACGAGTTTGTCGTCGAACCAAGGCCAAAAGACATCTTTTTGACGGTGGTTCCGGAGATGGTGAGGGTGTCGGTGGCCCAATCGCCTTCAGCGACGGTTCCGTCACCGTACTGGATGTAGAAGTCAGAATTGTTGCGGCTATAAGTAGAAGAAGAAGAGGAATCGAAGGTTCCGGAGATGGAGCAGTCGATGTAGTTGCCAGACTCTAATTGGCTTTCAGACGAGGCACAGTATCGGTTATTTTTGTCAATGACCCACAAATCGCTGGAGCCGGTGTCAATCAAGACATTCATGTTCTGTGCAGGAGTTCCGAGAGAAATAGACATGTTGTAGTAAGTAAACATGTTGTCCAGGCTGACAGAAAACGTAGAGTCGCGCTTCTGTAAACGTCGCTGAAGCCGTTTGTTGCGCGGAATCAGGACGTTGTCAGTTCGATGAACATCGAAATCGATTTTGAGAACGTTGCTGTTGCTGGAAGACTGACCCACGAGTGGCAGTGGGTTTTCAGGCAAATGTCTGGCGGACGCTAGTAATGGAGCTAGGGCGAGGATAAGAGGAGAGAAGAGCATTTCATCAATGTATTAATGTATTAATGTATTAATTTAGCACCAACGATTCGGGCCGTCAATTGGAGATGAAACTTGTTCAGGGGGGCGTGGAATAGTAAAAAAAAACGGTGGAAATAAAAACAATTTAAAGGCAAAAACCAAAATATTTCAAGCCCTAAAAATAAAATAAAATAAAAACCGCATATCCAAAAATAAAAAATAAAAAAATAAAATAATAAAATAATAAAAAAAGGACCGTGTCTGGCGTCAAACCGAATTTTAGCCAATAAAAAGCGCGGATTCCGGTCCATTTACAATTAATAAATTAATAAACCATTAAACCATTAAACCGATCCGTGGACGCTGATTTACCCAGTTCTGAAATGTACCCACGCTTCTGTTCTTGGTCCCAAACCATAAAACCCAAGATTTGGTTTTTTTTTTCTTTTACAGTTTCTGAACAATAACGCCAAACCAATGACGAAACCCGACACTGGCCCCGTTTACGACAGCAACGGCACTTCGCTGAACTATATCGTCATCATAGACGCCGGTTCAAGCGGCTCTCGTATCCACGTCTATTCCTATCCCGATTCAAAAGACGGTGAAAACAGTGAAAGAGACCAAGATGGAAACAACAAACCAACCCTCCCTCTCATCTCTAAGCAAAACAACAAGTGGTGGAAAAAAACCAAACCCGGAATCAGCTCTTTCAATAACCAACCGTCCAAAGTTGGCAAAAAGCACTTGAAATCGTTGCTTGAGTACGCCCAAAACGTTGTTCCGGCGTCGCAGCACTACAGAACTCCCATCTTTCTACATGCCACTGGCGGCCTCCGTGTGCTGAAACCCACAAACGCAAATTCCATTCTAGACAACGCGTGCAAGTACATCCAACAAAAGTCGGATTTCTATCTTCCCAGCTGCGCTGACCAGGTGTCTCTTATAGATGGCGAAATCGAGGGCATTTTCGGCTGGACTGCCATCAATTACTTGGCGGGAAATTTGCAGTATCCCGATATCCATGACCACGGAAAAAACCACTTTACGTACGGGTTTTTGGACATGGGCGGCGCGAGCACGCAAGTGACTTTTGTTCCTAATGCCACTGAAGCAAGCCAACACAAGTCTAGCTTGTACACTGTGAATTTGCCCAGTGTGGATGGAACGCGCGACATGTCTTTCCAGGTTTCATCAACGACTTATTTGAGATATGGCGTTAACGAGGTGCATAAACAGATTCTGAAGACCTTTTTGGATACAAAGGAAAATCCGTGTACTCCCGCCGGGTTGTCTACAGTGTTTGATACCAAGAAGAATGAAATTGTTGATTTTGTAAAGGAAGATAAAGAAGATACAGATGATGAAAAAGATAAAGAAGATACAGATGATGAAAAAGATGAAGACACAGATGATGAAAAAGAACATGATAAAAAAAGAAAATTAAAGAAAAAATCGTTAAACCGGCGTAATGCAGAATTAGTCGGAACCGGCAACTTTAGCCAGTGCCAAGAATCCATGATACCTTTGGTCGCCAACATGCGCGACGGATCCAAGCCCGAGTTTGATTTTGACATCAATCACTTTATTGGAGTCTCTGAGTACTGGGACACGACACATGAAGGGTTCCAGATGGGAGACGGCAACGTCAATGTCGACAAGCTGAAAGGCCGGGTCAAGGCGTTTTGTGAAAGCGATTGGAAGGATATAGACA
This sequence comes from Magnusiomyces magnusii, assembly GCA_030570155.1. Taxonomy (NCBI): domain Eukaryota; kingdom Fungi; phylum Ascomycota; class Dipodascomycetes; order Dipodascales; family Dipodascaceae; genus Magnusiomyces; species Magnusiomyces magnusii. Next base: position 19,479 of record JAJLVH010000061.1, read on the forward strand.
AGGATTATAAAGACGGCAAGTTTCCAGAGCTGGATCAAGACGAATTGTACGACTTGTGCTTTAGATCGACTTGGATATTGACGGTTATTGAGCACGGGCTGAATTTAAAAGAAAAAGAACTCGAGGCCAGAGGTGATGATGATGTAAAGAACAAAACCAGCCTGCTTGACTTTTCCAATACCTTACAGAGCGTTGACAAGATAGACGGCATGAAGTATTCATGGACACTTGGGCGGGCCGTGCATTACGCATCTGGAGAACAAAGTGTGAGTCAACAAGCAAGCAAGGCAGGAATCCTTGCCAACGTCAATATAGAATCACAGGCATTCAAGTACGGGATTCCTGCAGACGCCAGGCCGTCTTTCCAGAAAGTCGAGGAAAACCACAAGAACGGAACCAAAACAGACGGGTCTAAATGGAACTCGTTCATGCAGAACAACAACCACAGGTTGTGGGGATCGTTGGTGTTTTTGTCGATTCTGGTTGTTGTGTTTTACTTGTTGCTAGGGCGGGTGCGACGACGGCAGATCTGGCAGTCGGTGAAGCCGTATATTCCGGTTGTGAACAGGTTTGGTGCGAATGGCGACGACGGCAGCAGGCAGAAGTACGAGCGAATGAATGCGGAGCCGGTGGAAGATTTAGAGTTGGGGGTTCTTGGCGATGGCGTGAGTGAGATTGAAGACGATTATAGAGTTGAGAGCGAGAGCGAAGGAGAGGGCAAATAAAATAAAATAATAGATTAAAACAATAAAATAAAATAAAATAATAATTAAATTAATAAATTAAAATAATAATTAAAATAATAAATTAAATCAATAAATAATTAAAATAAAACAAACCACGTTCGATTCCACGCAGCGCCTTTTTCCACCGTTGCAAGTCTCGGCTAATTGAAAAAAAAAAAAAAAAAAAAAAAAAAA
>JAJLVH010000062.1:0-20383 GCA_030570155.1 Magnusiomyces magnusii
TGCATCAAAAGATCGAGAGCAAAGAATTCAATGAAAAAGTTTGTGTTGTGTTTGAGCGACTGGCCGTAAAGAGTGTGGAGTAAAGCATGGCCAGTACGATCAGCAACAGCACAAGTTCTGTAGGCCTGGCCAAGTTTTCCATAGTCTCTAGATTGACCACCAAATGCTCTTTGATAAATACGACCTTCTTTAGTTCTTGAGAATGGAACACCGAAATGTTCGAGTTCAATGATGGATTGAGGAGCTTCTCTCGTCATGTAATGAATGGCGTCTTGATCACCCAGCCAATCGGAACCTTTGACGGTGTCGTACATGTGCCAATGCCAGTCATCAGGATGCATATTTCCGAGAGCAGCATTGATGCCACCTTGAGCAGCCACGGTGTGAGATCGGGTAGGAAAGAGTTTTGAGATACACGCAGTTTTGAAACCGGCTTCAGACAAACCAAACGTGGCACGAAGACCAGCACCACCGGCACCAATGACGATAGCGTCGTATTCGTGGTCAATGACGGCGTATTTCTCGGTCAAGTGTTTAGAAGCTTCATGGCCTTTGATGTCGTTTACAGAGACAATTGTAGAAGTTGGTTTAGAGGTGCTGAAAAGTCTGTTGGAATATTTGAAATGAGAAACAGGCTTTGGCTAGAAAAGGTTTGTTAGTGATTGAGAACAAGAGCTGTGATAAGTTGAACTTACAAAGCCAGCACGTTTTAAAGCAGCTCTCAGCATGGTGGCGGTTTAAAGAATGGAAAAGAATTTGGAAATAGTTTGAAAACAGGGAAAAAATGGTGGTTTGAAAAAAAAAAAAAAAAGAGTCAGGTGACTGTGAAAGAAATTGGCCAATGAAAATAAAAAGATTATAAATTCGTAATTGAGTTAGTCTAGTTAAGTCACGTGATTTTTATTTATTACATAATCCAAATAAATTACATAATATTCACGTGCAAATCACGTGCAAATCAGCTACAAATTTTGTTCAACTTTGTACATTAACAAAAGCAGTCTGTTAATCTATTAAATTTATTAATTAAAATGTTTGTGCTTTCAAAAATCTCCGACTTGATTCGCGTCGAACCACAAAACTTTTCGATGCCTTTGGCCGAAAGTTTAGAAGACGAAATCAACAAGAAATACGCCAATAGAGTGAGTCCATACTGTTGATTTACTACCTACACTAAACTAACAACCGCAGGTCATTCATAACCTCGGCCTGTGCATCTGCCTTTATGACGTTTTGGACTTCAACGATGGCATGACGCGAAACGGCGACGGCGGCGTCTTTATCAAATGTGAGCATCTCGGCTGTGCAAAATGGATTTTGGAATTGTAACTAACTTGACTAAAAACTAGGCACGTTTCGACTGGTTGTATTTCGACCATTTATTGGCGAAGTCTTGGTTGGAACCGTTTCGTCGTGCACAGAAGAAGGCTTGAATGGTGAGTATTTATGTCTACATCGATTACACTAATTATGACCAATCAAAACTAACAAATAATTAAGTCCGTCTCGAATTCTTTGAAGACATATTTGTTCCAAAAGAACTTTTATTCGAATCATGCGTTTTTGTTCCTGGCGAACAAGCCTGGGTCTGGAAAAACGGTGAGTTTGACTTTTACATCGACACCAACGAGAAAATCCGGTTCCGTGTTGAACAAGAACTGTTTACGCAGCAACAGCCTCGAAAACCGTCAAACAATCCTATGGAAGACGAAATGGCTGCTGCTCATCAGCCGTCTCCGTATTCAATTCTTGGATCTTGTCAATCTGATGGAATGGGTTTGATTTCGTGGTGGGATTAAAATAAATAAAAACAAAAATAAAAAAACAACCTAGTTATCTATAAAATAAAATAAAAATAAAATAAAATAAAGAAATGCAAGGTTATAATCGATATATCCCTCCTCATTACGACGGCCGACGGTCTTTAAACTCTCTTGCTAACCAAGCTCGTAAACCTTCTCAAGGCATTCTGATTACACGATTTGAAGCACCTTTTACATTCACCTGCAACAATTGTCACGTTTCCATTGCTCAAGGCCAAAGATTCAATGCCCAAAAGAAGAAAGTTGATTATTACTTTAGTTCGCCAGTTTGGTCTTTCAAGTTCAAATGTCGTGACTGTTCTAATCTGATTGGCATTCACACTGATCCAAAAAATACGCGGTATCTTATTGAATCTGGCGGGAAAAAGTCTAGTCACAATGAAGTTGAGCTCAAAGTTGAACCCAGTATCGTCACAACAACCGATAAATTTGCGTCTTTAGAAAAAGAAAAATCTCAAAATGAATTCAAAGCATCTCGAGATCACGAACTCACTCGTTTATACCAACTCAACGCTCGTCGTTGGCGAGATTCTTATGCAACTTCTCGGAAACTTCGTGACAAGTTTCGTCGTGAAAAACAGGCTCTTGAAAAAAGTGAAAAAGGTCTTTTGAAATTACAAACTAAACTGTCTTTATTCATCAAACCTGTTGCTGAATCCAATTCTGATATTGACCAAGCAAAGTCTCAAGTTTATGACAATCAAAAAAATTTAAATAATAACAATCTCGATTCAATCATGAATTCAAACATTTTCAACAAAAAACCTGTACTACCAATTCAATTCAAACCTCTTGAATCTCCAGTTTCTACAGGCTTTTCAACTCCATCTTTCAACAAAAATCCTCATTACCAACGTGCTGCCAATCGTCGCAAATACAAACAATTAGCTCTTTCCAAAATTGCTGCACAAGTCGATCAATCAAACGATCCTTTTTTACCCAACATCAATACTAAAAATATCAAAAAAAATAAAATGAAAAAAGAACCATTGGTAAATTATAGCGATAGTGAATGATTTATTATTTAATTAATTAAATAAAACTTTTTTTTTATAAATCGTTTTGACTATTATAAATAATCAAATTCAAAACTTCCTTCAGCTTTTCACTGTTACTTCCCATAAGTCCTACCGTTTTGTGCAACGCAATACTGTATGGTTTATAAATCAGTTCTGTGTAGATTGTTAACCGTTCTTGTGGCGTGTAATCTTCAAGAACGTCGTCTAGGTACGAAAGTAGTTTGGCATCTACTTTTCCGTCTTTGTGGTTATTATGGTTGTTTTCAAAAGTGTTTTCGTAATTATTTTTTTTAAACTCTTGATTCAAATCATATTGGTAATTTGTGGAAACTTTAGAAATTAAAGACATTTCATAAGTATCTTTTTCATTTTCATTTTCACAATTTTCTGAATACAATGAAGGAAAATCTTCAAGATCAACCTCATCAATATTTCTCTTTTTTAGTCCTTTCAAGGTCACCAAAAATCGTGGAGTTGTGCTAGGTTCTTGTTTATCTTCATTTTCAACACTTTCAACACTTTCAATAGGGGTATCGGGTTGAACAGAATCATCCAAATCATTAGAATCAGAATTTGTACTCAGTTTTTCAACTTTTTGTTTTTTGTTTCCAGAAGTTCGTCCTGGACCTTTTTGAACACTGGGTTCATCAACCAAATCATGTTTTGTAGAATTTGAGTTGACCCTTTTATACACGGACGCTTGTAAGTTTTCCAAAAGCTCATGATTATGTAGCTCAAAACTTGCCGCTCTTTTTGAATTATTAGTTTTTCGAGAGTTTTGTAAAGATGATGATGATTGTTGTGGTGATGCATTTGATTCAGATTCATTTCTCGTTTTTTGTTTATTACAAGACCGAGTGTTTTTTTTCTTTAACCCTTTAGTCGTCTCCTTTTTATTTTGATCATTACTAGACTTTGAACTTCCGTCTTCAAGCAAAAACTGTGTAATTTTTTTTTTTCTTTTTTTCTTTTGCTCATTTTTCACACTTTTCACGCTTTCCGGGGGCGGGTACAAAGATTCAAAAGAAATGGGAATAAGCGAGGGATACAAATCTTCAATGGATCGGTCAATTGGACTATCAGGGCCAGGAGAATCTTCTAATAAAACAATGTCAGCATTTTTATCGCCTAAAACAAAAAATGAACCTCCGGGTTGTTGTAATCTTGCATAAGGTTGGGCTTTTGAGCGGGTATAATGATAATTGTAATTGGTTAGACTTGTAGAAAAAGGAACTAGTGCTAATGAAGTTGATGGTTGGGTATTGGGTGGTATTTCACTTTTGATATGAATAGATGGTTCAGGAGAAGGAGATTGAGGTTCAGTTTTTAAATGAAGCTTGGGTCTATTGTTTTGTATTGGTATTTGAGTAATAGGACTGTTTGTGGTATCGTTTTGTGTCAATAAAGAATCCGATATTGGACCATTTGCATGAACAATCGTGTTCCAGATTTTGAAATCCAAATAATTGACAACACCGGAAGATTCCGAACTATCATTTTCAAATTCATTATTAAACCTTTCTTCAAAAACTTTAATCATAAAATCGGTCCACAAGATTGAAATCTTTGACGGCACCAAACCGTTTTTTTTGCGCCACCCGTCGTGACGATCAGCAATTTCGGTCAAATTGTACTTTTTGCCAGGCTGGGTATAAAGAGTATCATAAACCGCCACACTCAACGCATGCATTTCTTCTTTTTCTGGCACACTAGGCCATTTCCCAAGCCGTTTGAAAATCACCAAAATAACATCATAATTCGGCAGTTTTTGAGCAGTCGTAGTGCTGAGATTTTCAAACTTTTTGATTTGTCGTTCAACAAAGGTTTTCATTGAACTGATTGTTCCACGCTCATTGAGCTTGTGCTTGTCAAGGTAATCATTCCATAATTGTAACGATGCCGGCCAGTCAATCAAGTACTTGTTTTCGTCTGGCGAATGGTATATGTTGTTGCTGGCAAAGACTAGCAGCTGACGGGCTTCATCAACAGAAACGCGACGGGTATACGATCCCATTTTGATTATTGTGAGATTTAAAGAAAAAAAAGAATTTTTGTGTAAAAAGAAAAAAAAAAAAAAAAGAGTGATTATGTAATTGGATACGCGTTAGTTACGCGTTTCAGCCACGCGAGTTTACAACTGTTTTCATGTTCAATTTGTAATTTTATTTCAATTTATTATAAAACGCTATTAAATTACTTAAACTAAAATCAACTAAAATCAGAAGCTTTTCCGGTCATAAGAAGACCGACAATCAATCCAAAAAGTCCCAAAACAGAACCAAAAATCTCAATAACAAGAATCTTGACGAACAGCGACGAATCAGCAGCATCTGAAATAACAGCAGTAGCACCAGTGACACCGACACAAAGACCACAAATAAGATTCGTAGCACCAACAGTAAGACCGGCCCAAAAGAGTGAGTACCCAGTGTAAATATTTTCTTTCGTGAAGACGTTTTGGCCCGAAGCGACCGTCAGTTTGGATGAAAAGACAATGACCATGATCAGGCCGTAGATGGCAACGACTTCACAGAAAATAATGCTGATCAGGTTCTTGGTCGTAATTCTAGGTGCCTTGACGCCGGAACCGATGATACTTGTGCCTGTAATGAAGATTCCCCTAAACAGATATTAGTAAAAAAAAATAAAATAAAAAAAAAGTTATAATACTAATAAAAGCGATATAAAACACTCACCACGCAGCTCCAATTACACTCAAACCGATACACAACAATATGCCTACAACTGTCCAAACATAAGGAGACGTTGTTGACAGAAACTGGCCAACATTAAACGTTTCACCAGAGCTAGTGAGCAATAAGTCTAAGAATTGTTAGAATTGTTGGAATTGTTGGAATCGAATCAATGGTGTTTTCTCAGTATATACTCGCATCCTCCAACCACTACCGTAGCAGTAGTAGCCAATGCAGCCGATGTATAATAAACCATTTCTGTTTCTCAAATGTCGTCGTTGTCAAGCAGTAATTGTAAATCGCAACGAGTCTAAAAGAAAAGAATTTATAGCTGCATGGTGACTAAGCATGCCACATTCATGACATAATAGGACTACTAAACTAATCACTTTTAGTTTTATTAACTACTTAAATAAATAAACAGCTTAGTCCGAATCCGAATCGGCATACCGAGGCACATGTGTGTTCAACTCCGGCTGCAAACTATTTGGAGTCGTGGCTTTGGCGGCAACAAAATTGGACAGCTGCGGAAGTGACGGCGGCTGGAACTGGAACTCATGTTGGTGATTCTGATGCCTGTTTGTATTATATCGGCCTCGGCCTCGGCCTCGTCCATAGTTACCTCGACCGCGTCCTCTTTGACTATAACTCTTCTTGAATCCGCTTTTTTCAAGATCGGCTTCTGCCAACTCCTGGACCTTGTTCTCAATCTCCAGCAATTCACAAAATCGAACCGTTTGCGGGTTATCGGTAATTGCTGTTTTGTCGGAACCACGCAGCTTTTCGGAATTGGGATCGGAAAACTGGCTCTTGTCTGCAACAACGGTATCTTTATCATCATTTCCTTTTTGCTTTTTATTCTCAGATTGACCCTGTTCCTTTCCATCAATCGGGAAATAATATTCATATGAAGGAATCGTCAGCATGTTTTTGTTAACCACATTCTCTCGAACCCATATCCTGCTTGCATCCAAAACAGACAACTCTTCATCATGTTGCGGAATTGTAAGCGACGTTGTAATCATATCTCCATTGGTATCTGTGGGTAATAATTTACAATTTTTCTTTTCTTTGTTATTATACCGAATCGGAAAATAGTTATTCATTGTCTTTACAATTGCCAACCATTCTGGATCGTACTTTAGCATCGATTCCTGGTTTTTTGATTCATCAATTGAAAAACTGCCTTCTCTTGCTCGTTTTTGTCCTTTCAAATCATTTGACATCAAATTTGCGTTTTCTTCAATGGGTATGTGCTGAACAAATTTGCGGTTTGGAAGACACCGATCAAGTGCAACAAAACTTGTAGATTTTAAATTCTGTTCATCCAATTCTTTGTTTTCATTCAAATCAACCATTTTATTCTCGCTTTCGTCCAAATTATCATCCAAGTCCAACTCAATTTCATCTTCGTTGTCCACCTTTTCAACTTGCATTTCCTTTTCTTCCTTCTTTGCCAGCTTTTCGTGGTCAACCGTTGCCTCAAAGCCAACATGTAAATGCGCACTTAACCAGTTCTTGGGTTTCAAACGTTTCAAAAGTCTCATATTTGCAGGCGACCCAAGCTCTCCTTTTTCAATGTCTTCTTTAAAAAACGGTTTTCGTTTTAATAGCTGTTTGGTATTACCAAACTGTTCTATTCCAACCGGCCAGTCATGGCTCATGAAAATATCAATTGGCGGAGAATACAACCTGTTTTCATTACTTTTCAATAATTCCTCAACACTTGTTGATTTAAACAACGTTGACGGAACTTGCTCATTGCTTTTGTTACCATTTATGTCCAGCATCTCCAGTTTTGCAACTTCGTAGTTTCGTACATGGTAAACAGATCTCAAGGTATCGTTTTCAAAAGGTACTCGCTCGTCATACGGTTCAGTGTAATTGCGTCTATTATAAATCCCAGACAATCCAACAATCCGCAACACATCTTTATACACCACGGCACCAGACTTTCCCAGGTAGTATATGTTTGGCGCAACCCAGCCTCCATAGTACAGCTCTTGCAAATAATTGGAAGCCTCATGGTTTCCGCCAACAAAAATGGTCAGTATCGGCGCAACTTTGGCGCCTGAAAAGTAGCCTGCAAAGTCTCCGTCAACAGCAGCTTGTTTGTACTTTTGGGGAATGGCAATGCATTCGAGATCAGCAGAGTTGCGCAGTGCTTGGAAATCGCCGCCAATCAGGAGTAAATCCACAGGCGAAGTCGCTGATTGCTTGAGCACGGCGTCGTAAATGGTATCCAGCTGGCCATGACAGCAGCCCTCAAAGTAAACGTGAAGAACAGTCATTAGTTGAGTAGTTTCGGCGTCAAAGCATCAACGCTTGAAAAAAAAATAAAAATAAAATAAAAAAAAACTGTTGATCACGTGACTGAACGTGCTTCAACTCAGCTTTATCCACCAATTACAAACCGCCGTTGCCAGCCAGTCAGGCACCGCAATTGACTTTCTGGGATGGCGTCATCAGCAACGTCCAATTGCTCAGATCTCCGTCAGTGCAAAAACATCGGCTACGTTTCGATCATTCAAAATCATCTAAAAATTCAATTTATACAGTGGTTTCGACAATAATAGTTATTTATAAAACAGGAATCAACCGTCTAGTACTTGAAAACCTGGTCCTTGGAGAAGCCAAGGTCCTTGAGAATGCCAACAAGTTCACCTTGGTCGGTAGGAGCAGCCTTGGGACCCGAAATGGCCTTGTAAAGAGGAGGAGGACCGCAAACAAAGACCTTGACATTGTCTTCAGAAGACTTGAAGTGGTTCTTGTCAAGGAATTCCTTGGTAATGAAACCAGTTTCACCCTTCCAGTTTTCAGGAGCCTTGTCGAGGAAAAAGTAGGCCTTGAATTGATCGGGCTTTTTGGCGACAATCTCTTCAATTTCCTTCTTAAGAATGATATCTTCCTCAGACTTGTTACCGTAGAAAAGAGTAACCTTGGTCTTGTCTTCAGGGTTCTTGTCAATGACGTGAAGAAGCTGGTAAAGAGGAGTGATGCCGGAACCGCCACCAATCAAAGAGATTTGCTTGTGCTTGTTAGCAGTCCAAGGGTACTTGGGAATGGGGCCTTGGAAAGAAACGGAATCACCAAGGTTCAAGCCATTGATGTAGTTACCAAACTTACCAGTCTCGTAACGCTTGATAATGAGTTCAAAAGTGCCAGTTTGGTCGAGATCGCTGACCGGAGTATAAGGTCTAATGACATTGTTACCCTTGGCAGTGACGTACTTGGCAAGAAGAGCAGAAGTGGCAGTAAGACCAAGAGACTGGCCAGTGGGAAGTTCAAAAATGTATGCCTTGGTGTCGTGGGTGAGCTCGTTGACCTTGACAAGCTTGAAATCCACCCATTGCTTGTCGCCCTTGAGAGCGCTTTCGGCAGCAACAGTGGAAGCAGAAGAATAGTAAAAGTAAGAGGCAGCCAACAAAGAAGAACCAAGGATGGCAGGACCCCAGGCACTAGACTTGAGAGCGGTAGGAGCTGAAGCAAGAGCGGGAGAAGCTCTGGAAGCAGAGGCAAAGAATCGGCGGGTGGCAGTAGCAAAGACCATTTTGGATGTTTTGTGTTTGGGAATAAAAATTGAACGTGGGAAGAAGAAAAAAACGGCGCGGAGGGTTTTTATACTCGCGATAGCAGGGTTAGGGCTCTGGCTGGCGGGTTTGCAATTGTTGAACTTGTTGAACTTGTTGAACTTGTTAAATTTGTTAGATTTGTTAAATTTATTAAATCAATAGGCTTGTAGAACTATAGAACTAAACAGCGGGAACTAGGCACGTAGGCCCATTCCTTGCAAAAACTCGACCCCGTCAAGGTACTCCTTTTCTTTACGGATCGGACTCCAATGGAGCTGTTGAGCCATGACTTCAATGACCTTGGGCAGCGATTCATAAGCTGCTCTACAGTCAAGAAATGCAAGCCTACAGCGTCTTGCAAGGAAATCAATCGATGTAGTAGCGTATTCATAGTCAATGGCATATTTGATCTCTTCTTCAAGAAATGGATATGGCGCTGCAAGACGTGTGCCTCGAGTAGCTGTGGCTACCGAATGTGTGGCGGATGCCGGATGTGCTGCTGCTGGTAAACTTTCAGCAATAGTATAAGCACGAGTGCCATAGTTATCACTTAGATATTGAGCAATCTCAGGATTGAGCGAGTACTTTTGGGCCAAATGAATGTATTGGAGTGGAGACCAGTTTTCAGCTCCAACAAGCTTTAAAGTTTCAGTTGCTGTAGTTGGGTGGAGTGGTTTGAGAAATCCAATCTTAATGGCCTCGTCGACTGTTTCTTGGGCCATCTGTCGATATGTGGTCCATTTACCACCAGCAATGGTCAAAAGACCTTAATCCGAAACTGTGATTAAATGGTTACGAACAAGCGATTCGGTGTTTTTGGCTTTGGGATCACGAACAAGAGGTCTGATACCAGACCAAGCTGCCAAAACATCTTCGCGGCGAACATCAAGGTTACCTTCAAAATATCGAGAAATTTCGTTCAAAATAAACTGGATTTCTTCCTCAGATGAAATAGGATTAGGTGTGATCTTGGTGGGTGCATCAGTGGTACCTGCAATAGTGGAACCCTGCCAGGGAAGGAAGAAAATAACTCTACCATCTGAAGTATTCGCATCCAAAAGACCCATATTCTTAGGAGCATAAAAACCAGGAAGAATGATGTGAACACCAGAAGAAGGGGCAACAATGTCTTTAACAGTGACCTCATCAAGTTTTCTAATAGCATCAGTGAAAGGACCTGTAGCATTGACAACAGCCTTGGTACGAATAGTAATAGGTTTATCGGCAGCAGAAGAGTCAGATTCAAGATCGCGAGCAAAAACACCTTTGATCTTTCCAGATTTGTCTTTTTCGAGGCCAACAACTTCAACATGGTTTAAAACAGTGGCACCCATTTGGGCAGCAGTTACGGCGAGAGAAACATTCATACGAGAATCGTTATGAGAACCATCATAATAAACAATGGCACCCTTGATGGTGTCAGGATTGAGCTGAGGAAAAGCTTCAAGAGCTTTGTTACGAGTCAAATGGTAAGACGACTTGAGGTTTTGTTTACCAGCAAGCATATCGTAACATTTAGTACCGATCCAGAAATAAGGAAGCTGCCACCATTTATAAACGGGAATCATGATAGGAAGAGCAAAAGACAAATGAGGAGCAATATCCAAAAAGACTTTGCGTTCGTGGAGAGCTTCTTTAACAAGCATATACTGATTATAATCGAGGTTCCAAACGGCTTTTTCAAGGTATCTAACACCGCCATGAACAAGCTTTGTTGAACGAGACGAAGTGCCTGAAGAAAAGTCGTCACGTTCCAAAAGCGCAACCTTAAGACCTCTTGAAATGGCATCAACAGCGACACCGGCGCCAGTAGCACCTCCACCTATAATGACAATATCAAACTCGGTGTCTTCAGAAGCAGTAGACTGTTTCAAGTTACCAATGAATTTGGCTCTAGATGGAGGTAACGCAGCAGGAGTTGGTGGAGGAGGATGGACTTGAGTATAAGTGAATTCGGTATTGGCTTGGGCACGTTGGTAAAACACAACTGCTGCTGTTGCCGAAGACAATGCCAAAGTAGACAAGCCAATGAATTTTCGCTTGGCTGTAAACATTTGTAAATGTAAATAGAAGGGTACACTGGTTCTTGATTTTAAGAAAACAGTATTGATACAAAGCCAAAAACACGAATTCACATCACTTTCAAGAAAACCTGCCAGTTTAAATACTGTTTCAGAAAGCGCCTCGACGGCTTTTCCGATCCCAAATAAACATTGAAATAGCATTTCAGCATCTCAAGGAAAAAACTCAATTTTGTTTGATCTTGAATCAGCTGGAAGACATGGTGCCACGGCTTATGTAATTGGACTCTGGGGAAGCTGTCACGTGGACGGGAAATGCGCAGCAGCCGTGCGAGAATCTCAGTCGCTGCTTCCGGCGTTTGGATTGCCTGGAAACTTAACTAACTTGGTTACCGAACCTGAGCCAATCAACTGAGCGCAAACAATTGTAAACTATTGTGTAAGTATTGTATAAATATTATAAGCAAACCTTTCTATTGAATTAAATGTACATTGTGTTAATTCCCCGGCTTCTTTTAGGCAGCACCATTGGACTTCCGCCGCTAATGAAATCGTTCATTGTCGTTGCTGTGCTATCCCGGTTTTTCGACGATCTTAACGAAGCAACCGGTATTTGGGCATACTCTTGATCTTCAATCATATTGCCTTCTTTTACTTGTTCTTGTTCTTGTCCAACTTCGTTTTCGTTCTCGTACTCTTGTTCATTGTCTTCAACAATGTCTTGAGGAACATCACCTTCTTCTTTTTCCTCTGCCTTCATCGCTTCTTCTTCCCTTTGTTTCTGTTTCTGTGCTTCTTCTTTTTCTTGTTTCTTCATTTCTAACCATTCGCAAAGTTCAGGTCTACTTTTCTCTTCTTCATATGCAAACACTTGTTCCATCCACGGTTTCAGTTCCATCTTTTCTTTTTTACCTTTCTCTCGTTCTTCCTTTTCCTCATTTTTCTTTTTCAAACTCTTTTTCTTTTCTGCCCCTTCTTCTTCCCGTTGTTCTGCTTCTTTTTCGCGAACCCCTGCTATCACTTGTCTCAACCCCTTCACCCACTTTTGTTTTTGGTCTTGATTATCTGCATAAAAATCAATGATTTCTCCGTTAGCAAATCGTATTCTGAACCCTTCGTTCACAAACATGAATGCTTCTTCTTGTTCTGCAAATGCTGACTTGCGACGGCCCTTACTTGTTCCATTACTAGATACACCCGCCGGCTCAACTAACGAGCTCTTGTCTTCAATAACCCGAACCGCCTTTTTCAAATTAATAGAAACTCGCGGTTTGTGTGAAGTTTCACTGTATGCTGTAAGTGTAAATGTTGCCTTGTTCAATTTGAAATATCGTCGACGCCAGTATCGACAATCTCCACCAAGTTGTGACAAACTGCTTTCGCAAATGATTCCATTCACTTCTTCTTCTTTTTTCTTTCGTTCTTTTTCTTCCTTGAGTCGTGCTGCTTCGTCATTCTCTCGCTTAGCTTCAGCTTCAGCTTGAGCAGCTGCTTCTTCTTCTGCAGCTATTTGATTACGCATAAGTTCCAGCTGCTTTTTAGCTTCATGAATAGATCCCGGTAACTCTTCATCAACATGACCTCGTGGAATATACATCAACTCACAAACAAGATTGGCAATAGGATAAGGTGCTTGTCTTTTAGTCATTGGATCAACAGGCTGGAGTGGAGATCGTGGTTTTGCGGTTTCTGATGATGCTGAAGATAATGATGTCCATTCATTGTAACAAACGATCGATACCTGCTTTGCAACACCATAAATTTCAGGTTCATATTGAGAAAGTGCAACATACGCTCGTGCAAATGATCCATCCTGTGCAACATACTTTTCCCAAGGATCTGGTATCTTTTTGACTGGCTGGTATGTAGATTGTGGCTGTCTAAGGTTAGTATTAGCATTAAATTGACCTGATCTTGCAGATTGAACTGGGGTAATCTGAGGCACGGGACTCATTTTCTTGTCTTTGTCGCCTTTGTTTCTACTAAAAAGTTTAGAAAATCCATGTCTTTTGCGAGAAGAAAGAGTTGAAGATGCAACTGAAGCAGTTGGTTTGAGAAACTGTGAAGCTGTAGAGGCACTAGTTGCATTTGAAGCGACTCGGGATCTTGCGATAGAACTGCTACCAGACTGTAAACTTGGGGGTGGAATTAATAATGAAGAATTGTGAGACTGAGGCATAGAGTGTATCATTGGTGAGGGAATATCTTTTGGTTTGGGCCATTTAGCTTTAAACGATAAAATGAACTCTAATGTTTGTCCAACAACTAGTTCAAACTCATGTTCCAACACTGTCAAAGACTTATGCATCGGTTTGTATGGCGTAGTGATTGAATGTAATCCGTTATCCAAAATCATACACACCTTGGCATTCTTGGTATCAATATTGGGAAGTACTTGGATATCATCAAGGCTAATAATTCTCACAAACAAATGGCCTCTATCTGTTGAAAAAATCTCAGAGTTTTTATGGTATTTTGGTTTAATTATAGTCTTTTCTTCCTCTTTTTCTTTTTCTTTTTCTTCCTCTTTTTCTTCTTCTTTACTCTTTTCATCATCAAATGGACCAACCAACCTTCTCAACGATCCACTCACCTTTCTTTTGTTTTTAATACTTATTTCTTCATTAATTTCTCCGCAGTTAAACTCTTGTGACCCGTAACCTCGATTATGTCCATGTGTAACCACAATATTGTTTTGCGCTTGCGACCGGCGTCTTTGCTGTGCCGTAGCCACTACTATATCTTTGTTTTCGCGAACAAAATATCCATGTCGTTTTGGTTCTTCTTTAGGTGTTTTGGTATCGGTTTCTGTTTTTGTATCTTTGTTTTCTTTTTCGTCGGGCTAAATAAAAATGTTAGTATTGTTTAAAAAAAAAAAAAAAAAAAAAAAAAACTTACCGATTCTTGTAACATTTTCTCAAATTCTTTATCCAAATCGTCCAACAAGGAATCAGAATTAGAATCATTGATATCAAACAATAATAAAGGTCGGGGAGCAGGTTCCGAGTGACCATTGTTGAATTCATTATCCAACGATTTAGCGGAGCTCGTATTGGATGAGTCCAAAACTGACTCGGTCTTGTTATTGTTTACATTCGTTGTTGGAAGTTCACGATCGTTAAAAGTATTGGCACCGTTCAAATTATTGGGGTCGTCAAGAGTGTTGGAGTAAGACTTAATTGTGACTGGAACATGTTTAGTGGATTCAGAACCGGGACCAACTAGTTCAGTAGAATCGTAATCATTATCAAGTTTGGTTTCATGTGTTGGAATATCTAGACCAAAAGATTCAAAAGGAATTTGAAGAGTTGATGGAGCTAATGAAGAAACAGATGCAGTTTTGTTATTAAGTTCAATCAATTCAGAAACAGACATATCGCGAGGAATCAAACTTGGACGAGCTTTCATTTTGGTTCCTCTTGCAACAATAGTAGAAGATACTTCATCATACTGTTCATCAAGATCGTCATCAACACTATTATCCAAGTCGTTATCAGAACTGTTATCTTCTTCTTCTTCTTCTTCTTCTTCATGGAATCCATGTTCAACTTCAAAGTCATCGGAATAGCACTCTTCTTCATCAGATCTATTATGATACTCATCTTCATCACTATTGTTATCATGATATGCGCCTGACTGATTACCATACTCATAATCATAAGCGTCAGCATCTTTGAACCCATATTCGCCAACAGGTGACGGTTCCGGTTTAAAATATGTGGGTGGATAATCTTGAGAATGATTGAATGATTTTTCAAAGTCAGGAAGTTTAGATGGTTGTTGATTTGCTTCTTCTTGTGCATTCAATTGATCATGATAACTTGGAAAATCGTCTTTTTGTTCTTGCTTTATTTTAGGCGCTCCAAACATTTGTTGTTGTTCATTTGTATTAGGATCCTCTTTCTCTAAAGCCATTTGGTTTTGATGAAGCAATTCTTCATCTGTGTGCTCATCTTGTTCATTTTGTGGTAATTCCAAACTCTTTTCTTTTTCTTTTTCTCTTGGTTCATTTCTAAAAGATTCATCATGATCATGGTTCAAAATATCATTCAACGGTTTTTCACCAGTCAACAAATCGCGACTCAACGGCTCTTCACGATAAATTCCAAAACTATCAGCAGCTACAGTCATTTGACTCAATGCTGACGGTAGTGGCGTGTCAACTGGAACAACTGGCGCAAGTTGTAGCAACGGTGAAGAATAATCTCTTGGATCTCTAGGCGTAGTTTCACGAGACCGTCGGTACCGATCTTGAGCTTCTTGAAACACGGCTGACGACAAAAGCGCAGGCTTGATGTTGCCTCCCTGTGTGAATGGAGTTTTGAATGGTTTGTTTGTGGATGATGAAATAGACGATGATCTCATGTGAGTCTCTTGGAAAGATGGGTTGGCGTGATCTAAACTGTTGTCGTTGTAACAATAGTAATCAGTAGGTAATAAATCGTGTAACGAGGTTCGATGCATCAAAATTTGAGAAGTATGATGGTGAGAAGAGTTTGATGAAATTCTCGGTCTAGAACTAACATCATTGTAATCTTCGTTGCCTGATGCTTCCTCGTCGCTGGTAAATTTGGTTTCAAAAGCCAACGAACTGGTTCGCTGTTGTCGCAAGGTCGCAGAGACCTGACGTTGTTTTTCTTTAAACAGTCTTGCATCTGCATGTGTTTCGAACCGAGGAATCGTTTGTTCCGGAGGTGTATGAATTGCAGTACCCATGTCTTCTTGTTTGATTCGGACAGTTGCTGGAAGAGAAATGTCAGTGGTAGTAGCAGGTTTTGTTTGTGAGTTGTCGATATCTAAAGACTCTTCAAAATGTTCTTGAGATTCTTGTTTAACTATAGAATCAAAAGATTGTGTTGATGAACTAATATTCACAGAATTCAAAGTATTATCGATATCCAAAAGTTTTTGGTCATTGTCGATATTAGAACTAACTGCATTAGTATTATCAGTTTCTTCCGACGTCGGCGGGGTTGAAGGTTTGTTTACATTTGGTGCTGCTGGAATGTTTTCAGTATTGTTAAGGTCTTTGTCTGACTGCAGGACTACATTTTTATTAACCCGAATTTGGCTTACACTGTCGTCACCATGTTGATCATATTGGTTGTTATTGTTATTGCTGAAAGAAGTACTCTTTATGACATTGTTATTGTTGACCATGACATTCGTTTCTGGAACCCAGCTGTATCGTTTATTAGAAAAAACAACACCTGCCGATAACTGTGAACCTTGGCGAGGCCATTGTTTATTTTTCTGTGTTTGTTGATACCCGCTAAGGCTGTCGCTTGCAGATCGAGCATGTCCAGATAAGCCCATTGGCACTTGAGGTGGTTGTGGAGGTGGTGTGAAGAAAGAAGCAGGTTCAAATGATGAAATGGAAGAATAAGCAGGTGGGACTATCATTGAAGACGATGGTAATGACGATAAAAAGTCTGGTTGCGAAAGTTCATACTGAAGTAATTGACTAAAATCCATTGAATGAAATCCTTGAGATGGTGGATGATGATGATGAGGAATTGGGATTTCTGGCATACTTGATGATGATTCAAACTGTGGATGAATTTGATGTTGAGAAGCTAGTGGTCTAGGATCCAAACTTCTATATCGTTCACGAACATTGCTGTTGCTTGAAATCTGTCTAAATACAGGAGGAAGCATTGGAGTTCCGCCAGCATTAGAGGCATGCATTTTTTCTTGAATAGGATCCCGAACAGTGTTATCTGGGTTGTGAATTATTAATGTTGATGTTGATGAATTGTTTGGTATAGGTGTATTTTCAACAGTAGAAAGAAATTGGGTGCCTTTAGAATTGGTACTAGTATTATCACTATAATTGTTTGTGGGTGTTGCTGGAAATCCAGCATTGACAAGAGATTTTGGTGTCGGTTGAACAATTTTAGAATAGTATTCTTGATTTTCAATGATTTCTTGTTTGATTTGTGGAAAATGTGTTGGATTAGAGTCAAAACTGGATATTCCTGGAATGACCAGAGTTCTGTTCAAATGATTATTAGAAGTTGTGTTGGATTGGACTTGAAGAGCTGGACTTCCTTGATCATCATCAGATTGATCACTGGTTGTGTTTTCTAAATTTGGAGTGATTGGCGTTGGTTCTTTTTGAATAGGCAGACTTGGTAATTGTTCGGGTTGATAAACTTCATCTCTGGGCTCAGGTTTAATATAAACAGTTTCCAAAGGTTCATCGATAGGTTCTTGTTTAACAGTAACTTGACGATCGCCTTGTGGTTGAACTGATGGATGAATATTTTCATGGGATTGGTTAATAATATGAGCAGGTGAATCTGAACTTTGTATATTAGATTCTTCAACCTGATGAATGTTTTCTTGTGGAACGTCATTTTGCTGCGTTTGTTCATCATAATCATCAACTTCTTCAGGCAATGGATTATGACTAGATACAGGTATTTGATCTTGGTTTTGTAATGAATCAATTTCTTTTTCATTATTATCATTGTCGTCAACATTTTCTTTACTCAACAGCACATTTCTCGAAGCACAAGAATCTTCGGACCCTTGAGCGTTTTCCAAATTTTCCAAATTGTTCAAATTGTTCAAATTGTTGAAAATAAACTGATGATCATTTTCTTCTTCTTCTTCTTCACGGTGATGATGTCCATACCCACGTTTATTGCCATTTAACTGGCCACGATCTGTAAATTTTGCTTGACTTTCTTCGCTATACTCTGAAGTTGGACTAAACATGGGTTGCTGTGCAGGACTTGGTAATAAAGGTTCTGGGATTGGAGTGTTGGTTTGGTTATAAGACGTAGGTGTGTTTTCCTCTTCTTCTTCATTTTGATTATCAGATTCTTTTTGAATAATTTCTTGAACATTTTCTTGAAACCCATTGTATAAATGTAAATCATCATGTGGTTCCGGTTTAATAAAAGTGTTTTCAACACCAGGCTCAGGTTTGATTCTGACATTATAATTATAATTATTATAATTATTGTTAATATATTGTTCTTGTTGATTAGAAATTTCAGGATAACCGATATATTCAAGAGGCTCAGGCTTAATATAGGGTTCAATTGAAGGTAATTGTCGAGACGTTCTGCCACCAAATTGTGGTTGATTGAAATATTGTTGATAATTAGGAATATTCGGTAAAGGGCGTCGACTAGATTCGGGTGAATCAGGGGTATATTGGTTGATTTTATTGTTTTGACTAGAATGGTGATTTGAATGAAACCCATACCTCTCTTGATTAGATTCAAAAGTTAAAGAGTCTCTTATATTTGCAGCATGTTTCATTGACAAAAGAGTTGGACTCATGAGTTCGGGAGGTTCAATGATTGGAACATTTGACACGCTGTAATCATTACTTTGTAAAGGTGGAGGAGTTTGTAGTCCAAATTGGTCATGATTTTGACCAACAGATAAATCATTAGGTGTACCAGCATAAGACTCATCATCAGTATCATTTGAAGAATCCGAACTGCTCATGAACGAAACTTCGGGCGTCAAAGCTTCGTATTGAATCACTTCGGGCGCAGTATTGACAAAAGACACATTCTTTTTTTCTCGTCTGTCTCCAGATACAGGCGATGATGGGGATTTGGGTTTAGAAGCCAGCAAACGGCCTAATGAGCCTTTACGGAAAAAAGAAGCTGGCGTCTTTTTCTGTGGGTATGTGCGCTGAGAAAAGTCGGTTGGTATAGGGCTTGGACTGAAAGTTCGAAGAGCCTCTGGACTGCCTGGACTCTTGAGAGCACTTTTAGCAGGAGAAAAGGACGAGGAGTTGATGCTGTTGGTATCGGGGGTTCCAAAGAACCCGGGAGCATGAGACGAATGGGAATAACGAGCGGGATAGTTTGGACGCTGTTGAACGGGAGTGGACTGTCTGTAGTCGTAATAGCCCGAATGGCCGTGATGCTGGTCCGACTGGACAAAAGCGTTCTGGCGAACGGTCTGAGAAGGCGTGCTTGCCCTGAACGATTTGCTGCCGTGATGGCCTGGAGAATCGGCCATTGCGCCAGGACTGCTAGCGACTGATGGAGACCGGTCGTCGGCGCCTTTTTCCATGTCGGACCAAAACGACCGAGCGTTGCGGGACCTTTCGTTGTCCATGAAGAATGAGCGCGCGTTGTTCTTGTGCTCTGTAGATGGCGTTCCAAGGCTTCAAGGCTTCAAGTCCATAAGCCCAGTTCTGCCGGCGCCAAAGCCCAAAAAGACTAGTTGCTTACGTCATATGTTTACTTTGGTCTGCCGGCCGGTCTCTTTTGCGTGTGTTGCCGTGGCAACTGCGGTCACGTGGCCTGTTTTACTCTTTTGGGACGCTTTTTACAAGTTTTTTTTTTTATTGTATATCTATCTTGATTTGCAAAAAAAAAAAAAATACTATACTTTGTTCTTTTCCTCTTCTTCGTCTTCTCCTTCTCCTTCTTTGTTTGCCAAAAACTCCATATACTGATCATACGCTTCTTGCACACGAGCATTCAACACAGTGTCATCGTCGATCCATTTCAACAACTCATCCGTATTGATATCCAGCATCATTCCTGTCAACTTGGCTGTCAACTCGCCATTGTTTTGAACAGCAGGATGGCGCTGGACTTTAGGATATAATGCTTCTCCAATCACTTGACGCTCAGCTGCTGAATTGGCTGCAGATGCAAGGGCTGCACTCAATGTGGAAGCTGGGAAATAATTGGTATCATTATCATCATTGTCGTTATTATCATTGGCATTACTGTTGTTGTTAACAGTGTTTGTTTCATTAGATAAACTAGTGTTTGAAGCATTGCCTGGTCCATTATGACGGTTGTTGAAATTGTTGTTTGTTTGTCTGGGTCCTCCATGACGATTGTTATTATTGTTATTATTATAATTTCCATGAAAATGACGGTTAGGTCCTCCATTCATGTTATTAAAGTGTTGCTTTCTTGAACCTCTAGATGGACCTTGTTGCTGAGGTCCAAATGATTTGCCATGGTTGTGGGGGTTTCGTCCATTATTAGGCCCGTTTTTGCGAAAGTTCATGTTATTGGAAATGGGCATCATTCCGGGGTATGGGTATGGTGGACCTGGTGCAAACACAACTGGTGGAGGGCCTCCAGATGGTCCATTTGGTGCATTGCCCACATGAGGCGGTGGGCCCCAAGGTTGATTGCCGCCATAGTTGGGAGTTATGCCATTAGTACCAGCTGCTGCTGCGGCAGCAAGATGATAATAAGGGCTAAAAAGAGGATTGCCATAAGGAGGAGAACGTAAATTGCGGGCGTTTGGATGGTG
>JAJLVH010000063.1:962-20330 GCA_030570155.1 Magnusiomyces magnusii
AGTATGTAATTCTTATATTGGAAGTTTATCCAAGATCATTATTATTGAAATGTAATATCTAACAACTATACATATTTTATATTCTCAATAAATCTTTATACTCCTTATTTAATCTTATATTGAAGTTGCTTAATGAACCTACGAAGCAACTTATCAAATTCAACATTCAACTATTTCTATTTACACGTCATCATTCTTACTAATATTGTGAAAACTGGTCTTTATTAACCCAATTAAGGTCCATCATAGCTACCATTTGCTACGAGTTCCTTCGCAAGGGTTTTGACCACCTTATCAATTCAGAAAAATAATGAGTTAGGTTTTGATGAAGATGTTCGGAAATTCTGTGCAGGTTAATTATGTTTGGCCATTGCTTTCAAATGGCTTTTTAAAGTCATTTTTATATAAAAAGAGCTGTAAATTCAATTAGTTAAATACTCGATGGAAAACAATTTATGAAACAACGATTGATTTTTTGTTATAAGTATAAAAAGTAAGCATGAAAAGACATATCTATAAAATTGAAAACTACACAAGATATTTCCTGATGATGTCAAAATAGCAATATTCAGATTTTGCTCTCAACTATCGTGATCAACGCTACCAATGCTTCTTTATCAATAAACTGAAAAATTTTAAATAGAATTCATAAAAACGTTATATTGAGTTATAAAATAGTAATCTGATGTTGATATGTCTGGTGTATGTAAAATCAAAAAAATACAGTAATTGAAAATTAAAATACATAAGAAATAATTCATTAAGAAAGTAAGATTTTCCAGTAGTACAAAGATCAGATTATTAATTATATGAACTGAATTCTGAAAAATTCAATATGGCGTATTGAAAATATCTTTTTGGGCTTTGAAACAAACTGAATTATTATTCAAAGAATGTGGTATATTTGAATAAAGGATTACCAATCGTACAATTCAATTGATTTATAAAAGAAACACACTACCATTACCGAAGTTGCTATAAATCAAGAATATTATTTACGCTATTTGTAACGTTTTGATTTTGATTTTCAGCAGCTCTATTATAATTAAATATGACAATGGATATAAAAAAGTTTAGTTGTAGATTTACTGACTAATTATTAATTACTATCTGTGACAAAAATCGGGTAATTTTTAACAGTGAATATTTACTAGATTGAGCATTGTGTACTTGACAAAAAAAATTATAAAATGCGCAGGTTAATGGTAGACCAAATAGATACACAATTAAAATGCGACAAAAGCAATTACGAACTTTATCTATTATTAGACAGACTTTTATGAAACAACGGCTATGTGTTTTTGATCGAATAAATAATTAAAATTTTTTAAAGTTTTTTAAGAGCACTCATGTTGAAAATATCAGTACTATCTTCATAATTTATTTACTTTGTTTAAGTATATTTGACATCTTTAACAGTTTTTGTAGGTTGTGAGTTTCTCTTTTGTGTATTTTCAATTTGACCACCTTTGCAAACCCTTTATTTAATGCAATTATGTATAATCACAATATTCTTTTCTCATAATTATTGCCTCTAGTTTAGTTCATCAATTTAATCAAACTTGTGGCACTATAACTTTCTAGTGTTATTTTCAGTAAAGTTATATATCATGTATTAGCAAATATATATACTACAAAAATATAAATGTGGGAATTGAATTCAAAATAAATGCAGTTTACTAAAAACGAATTTATCACGTGTTTTTATTTTAACTAAGTCAGGCAAGTCACATGTATATCATATGGATTATCTATTTTATAAATGGGTGACATTCTCAATGATTGAATTTCACGAACTGCTAGATTGAAAATAGTTATTACCTTATCATTCTCTTAATTGTTGAAATTGCTTCTATGGTGTTCATGCTTCATAATAAATCATAAATATATAATTTTTATTGTCCGTTTTCAAAGCAATCATATTAATGATTGAAACTTTTTTTTATTCATTTATTACAGAAACTGGAATCTTGATTTATGAGATTCAGAGTATAACTAGTAGTAAAATTATTTATTATTTTTTAAAAAAACAAAAATGAGTATCGGTAGTGAGATCTTTAAAGTTATACGCTTTCAGCACTTTTACAATTCATAGGTATTAAAAAAAGTAAACAATATTTAATACAATCAAAAGTTTTTTTCTTTTTGACAATATACATTTTGTCCATATAGTTTATTTACATTTGAAAACGCTCTACTAATCATATTCGCTTTAATTGAAAACTATTTACAAATAGCCCAAATGGCTAAAAAACAGTGAGAGTTTAATATCCAGTTTAATTAGAGGCTAGTGAAAGCTCAAGTATTTATAAAGGAACACTTTTTCATTTTCGAATCGTTTTTTTGAAAAGATTTTCTACAATACAGAATAGTTCAAAAATAAGCGTGTGTGAACAATGTAACTTGATGATCATTTATTGTTTAACAAAATATGCATCAAATACATACGACTGTTTTTTTTCTTTTTTTTTTTAGTGTTTATCAAGCTGTGTTTTTTTGTTACAAATTTACAAACTAAAATAAAAATATCATTGACAAATTTACAACCCAATAAATCTATCTCAACAATGATATTATTTATCTAAAAATATTAATCCCATTTACAATTGAAAAAAAATCTAACAAAAGTTAGGCTCATGATTTGGCAGAATTTCGCTGGAATAATATCAGCGATAGTGCAATCAATTAAATACTTATACATTTGAAAACCAAATGTGTGATTAAATTCAAATTAGCTTTTTTGGTCACACACTACGTTATTGCAAACATATCTAAAAAGATGAGCCATATTCAATTCTTTATCAAAAAAGGTATGCTAGTTTGTGAGTAGTAAATTTTGTAAAATGTATTACGAATATTCGTGATTAATGTATAATAATAAAAAATGTGACAAATGTTAAAACAACCTGCAAATTTTAACTGTAATAATAATACCTTTTAATTTAAAAAACTAGCCAACTTTGGTATTAATATCATCGTTAGTCTTTTTCTTTTATTTATGACTTAATAATAGACGGCAAAGTTAATTAATTATAAAGAATGACTTATTTAACTTTCAAATACCTATTTGCAAATATAAAAAACCATATTTACTTACCCTGTCTTTGCCAAAATAGTTTTAATCATCTCGTTACCAATTTTATTAGCTTCTGGCAACATTGGAGCAAAGTAAGCTTGAGTTTTTTCAAAAATGGACTTGTAAAGTCTGAAATCACCATGTGAAACGATATCAGACCATGTTCGTGCAGAAAGACAAAATTCCAAATCGTCGCCTCTAAAGCTGATTTTAGATTGATCGGAAGTGGCAGCTGCAATACATTCTTCTAATAACCCAGGTGTACAAAAAACGTACTCGGTAACGCCTAACCAAATTCTAAACAATGGAGTTGAGCATATCATGTGTTCGTACGGGTTAATTCCTAATTGATTCCAACTGTCAACAATAGCCAGCAAACTTAAATGAGAATTGGCACGCTCACCATGAGGAGGAATCTTTGATAAAGAGAATCTGTCTAAAAGTTCGTCTGGCAGCAAAAGACGGTGGTGGGTATCAACAGTGTCTAAAGAACCAAAGATGTTGTCTCTGGCAGTAAATAGACGAGAACGCATATCATCAGCTCTTCCTTCAATCATAAGTTTAAAAAGATCAGAAACTGATCTTGAATATTGTAAAATCTGGGTATGAGCATAAGGATTGGTAATTGCTAATCCAGCATAAACATGCCACTTGTTTGAAAAAATGCGTAACGAAATGTTAGTTTTGGCATTTTCAATCCCACCAACCCATCTAGGAATTTTCCAAGGGTACTGATTATTGGCATGCCACGCGACACCCATACTCAAAAAGGCGGCGTGAGTTACGGCTTGAGTATCTGCAGTGATTTTATCGTGTTCATTAGCTGAAATGTAAACTTCTCGAGACTTGAAGTCACGGAAAAGACTGCGAACAAACGTGAAGCTGTCGCCTTTAGAACGATGATTGATTAAAACTAACGGCTGACCGCGGGTATCAACTTTAGGACCGTGAAGGGAGTGGCAAGTAATGATATCAATGTCGGAAGCAAGATGATTTTCAAAAGCAGCAATTTCAGGAGCTTTACAAGAGGTTTGACCACCTACAATTGCATTCATTTTAGTGGAAGGTCCGTAGATAGAAACGATTTTGTCAATATTTTCAGCTTCGACGCTGTAAACGATGAAATCGCATTTACGAGACACCAAGTGGCCGTTTTTCAAAATTTCAAGTTTGGTGTCTGCTTGGGTTAGAATTTGATTTTTGGTGATTGATTTTGAACGTTGGACTTACCAGCAAATTCTTGAACAAGATCAGTGAATCGAGATTCTTGATCACAGGCACAGACGCTGAATTCATTGTTAATATTGAGATTTCAAACAAATCAACATATCAAAGTCATAATTAACTCACTTCCAACCAGCTTCTATAAACTTTGAAGCATACATTCGGCCCATATCGCCCATTCCAATGATTCCAATTGTTTTAGTCTTTTTCCATTCTTGAACCTGATCCTCGTCGAAAGGCGGAAACGTTGGTTGAGACGTTGAAATGCTCATTTTTTTCTTTCTTTTGTTGATCAACGTTGAAATCGTGAGTTGGAAAATGTAAAAGTTAAAGTTTTGTTCTGGTCGATCAGACAAAAATAAATAGTCACGTGACTTTTAGTGAATGAAAATGTTTATTTCCGCTTGGGTTGGGGCATCACCATTTTGAGTTTTTTTTTTTTTTTTTGATTTTTTGAAATTTTCACGATTTCAAACCTCGAAAATTCGGTTTTTTGGCGTTGAAAATGAACGCAATTCTCAAGTCGTCAAAGCCTTTGAATCCAAGTTCACTAAGCCCTTCATCTTTAAAGAAAATCAGCTCTTCTAATACCATTTTTCATGCCCCACTACATTCACTGTCCGTATTCCCAAAACCAACGTATTCTCACATTGATCTGCTGAAACGAAATGTGACGACCAATAAAACTAAATCTCAACTAAAACAGCTTGATTTGTCGAAAAGTCTGGCAAAATCGTATCCTTTTCAATACCAACTAGATCGGCATAGACAAAAATATACCAGTAGGCAGCTACCCTCTTTTGGTTTAAAACTCGTCGACTATTTAAACAATCCTTTCGCTCAAAATGGTCCAACTCTTGCTCCCCTCAAACCAGCATCGCCATCTTTCGATTTATACAATTCCAAAGCTGTGGCTCATACTCCATCCAAGAAACATACAAGTATTGTTGTCAATTCATTAGAAAGTGCAACGGTTTTGGCATTACGAATAAACCAGCTGAAAGAAGGAAGTTGTAGTGCTCAAGATGTTAAATTACTGGCAAATGCTATATTTGCTGAACTATCAACAGCAAAAAAAGATCAGGAATTGTTGGAAATTATGAAAATGGATCAAGATGAACCTGATACAGTACAAGTTAGTGATGGATACCAACTACTGATGGATGAATTACTTGAATCCAACTTTACGTCAAAATCTGAAAAAATGACTTCGACAAGGATATCGTTAACTTTAGACAAACACGGCTTTACAAAACATGACTTGGACCGGTGGGTCGAATGTGTCTCTGCTCCAACAATATACCATGCCGTCCGAGTAATGGAGAAAAACGGCTCTCATAAATGGCCGACCTTTTTATTACTTTATACCATTCGTCGTCCATGCAACTCAAAACTTGAAGTTTTGGAGTTAATGAGACTGTATCATCTTTACTTTTCAACTGTCGGAAGTGAAATCAACCAATCTAAAATGGTCATTCGGATGATAGAAAGAGCTTTAAAATATATACCTGAACTTATACCCGATATTTGCCAAATCTTTGTAGATGGAATGGATTCTGATTTCGAAAAAAACAAAGTCATTTGGAACCAAATATTATGGCAACTCACTTCATTTGGTCGAGTTTTTTCAACTAACCAAGGCTCTTTTTCTCGTGACTTGGATTTCGTATTATCTGCTCAAAATATAATTATTAAAAAAATGGAACAAATCGGTGTTGAATTAGACACTAAAGGATACCTTTCCTTAGCAAACACGCTACGAGAAGTTTCACCCGACAGAGCTCGTGCCATTTTAGAAATTGTCAAACGACATGAATACCAAAGCTCGTTTACTGAAAATGCTGTTTTAAACGGTGACATTTATAATCAAAACAAACGAATCCACATGACTGGAATGTTTCCGTATATCCAAGCCGCTACATGTCTTGAAATTTTATTGAGCAGAGATGTCGACGAAGCTTTAACAGCACTCGATAACGGTATTTCGAGATTTGAATCTTTAAATACTGGAATTGTTACTCAGCACCAATACGAATTTGCTACAAGTTCAATGCTATGGTCCACACTATTTCGACAACTTAAAAGAACTGGCAGTTTATCGCCGGAAATTACTATCCAAATCTGGAAAAAAGCATTGGCATCCAAAGTTTCAATAACTCCACATTTACTCAGCAACGTTTTGTCAGGTTTGACTATTCCGAATGATGACGGACGTGTTGATTATGGACCAGTAATGGAGTTTATCAAAGATTATGTTTATTCATCCACTGCTTCTGTATCATTGGCTGCAAAATACATGCGGATATTATCAGCTGCTGATCCCCAAACTTTTGGAAAAATTGTTCCAACACATACTTCAGGATTATCAATGGCTCGTGAAATCGCAAGCAATTTGGGTCCAGAGCCTCCAGGTATCATTTGTAACGCACTTTTGTCTTGTGAATTGCAAGCAGATCCTAAATCCATGTGGAAAACGTATACAAAGATGTTAAAATCGGGGTGTGAACCAGATGTTTGGACAATGTACTATTTACTGCGAGCAGCTTGTGATACTAAACTAGTTTGGGACGGATACCCGGCTTCGCAGCGAGTCATGGCTGAATTCAAACGATGGGTAAGAGGATCACATTTAGATGGAAGTGATGCTAATGATTTATTGAAAATGTATCCTTCAATTAAGCTCATGTCTGCGTACACAGTTGTTTGTGGACGATCAAGAAATTATAATGAAGTTTTGGAAATACTGCCATGGATGGAACGAATCAATTTGAAACCAGATAAGCCATTGTTATGCGCCATTCTCGCGTATTCACCAAATGGTGATTATTTGATTAATCATGGTGAAAACTTTGATGAAAACTGGCCTACGTTGAGCGAAGTTGAATGGTTTAAAAAGTTGGAAATCAATCGACAAAGAAAATGATTTCTTGTTAATCTTTCAATTTGTAAATATTTAGATAGTTGATTTTTCATATGCTTTTGCTCTTGCAACTAAATCCGAAATATGAACATCGTCTTCCCAATCATAACTGTCATTATCAGAAGCCAGTAATTGTTGGATATCACTTTGTAATTTACCAGCTTTTAAAAGCTCTTCATCAGGAACTCTTGCTAAATCTTGTAAGCTTTCATGAAGGTTATACAAATACTCTTTGTTTTCGCCAGACGGGCCTCGAGAATTGACAATATGACGTGCCAACTTTTCAGGATCTTGTGCTCCTACAAAAGCTTCATTATCGGGTTTTCCAATATACACATGACAAGATATTTGGTCAGCAAGAGGTTCAACTTTTTTTGTTTTCAAAACATGGTTATTAAAAGTTGTTTTGAATTTGGGATGAACTGTCATTGACACCAAATGCTCAGAGTATCCGTTTTTTTCTCGATAATCTAAATACTCTTTAACAAACTGTGCGTGTTCAGGTTCTATTTTATAAGCCACACCCCAAGTTTTGCCAGAAATAGGCGTAGCATGAGCATCAACGATTCCGGATTCGTGATCAAATAACGATTGATAGAATTGGTAGTCGATAAGTGTAACTACGCGACCTGGAGCTTCCGGAGTGCCACGGTGATCGTTGGAAGACTGCCAAAACCGGCGGACATGGCCTGTGATGTAGCCAGGAACTCTGAGTTGAGTATGAGGAGGTGGTTTGTATATCAACGAACCATAGCCAAAGACCCAATAGTTGTTGGGATCTATTTCAAGTGTGTCGTCAGAAACTGTCATTGTGTGATTGTGAAGAGAAATGAGTGATTAACCCGTTTGATCTGAAATATATGGCGATTGCACGTGATGTAGTATAAGATGTGGAATTAGAAGCCGTATGAAAATCTTGGATGCAAAGTATATTTAACTGCTACAATAGTAGCATTTATGTTTAGCTTAGTAAGTAGTTACATAACATTAAAAAATTAAAATTTTGTCTTGAAAAGTAAAATTTTTTTTATTCTTTTTTACTATTTTTGATAATTAGTATTGAAAGTTTACAAAACAAAAGCAAAAATGTCTATTTTCAACGTTGATGGATGGGGATTGCCTCAAGACATTGCGGTTGCTACATCTAAGGAAAAGCAACGAAGAGATGCCAAAAAAGCAGCACGCAAAGCTATTGATAAAGAAATCAAACAGAGGAAGCGTGAACAAAGAGAGAGAGAAAGAGATGGTGGAAGAGAGGATGAGAAAGAAAGTGACGAAGAGCAGGAGGAACAGAAAGAACAAGGTGATGATAAGAAAAATGACAAAAAGTTGAAACGAAAAGCTGAAGTTGATGAAGACGGATTTGAGAAAGTGGAATCTAAAAAGATCAAAAAGGTTGAGAAGGTTGAAAAGGTTGATAAAACCGAAAAATCTCAGCTTTCAAAGGCCTTTCAAAAGACAAAACTTACACCTCTTCAACAGAAAATGATGGAAAAGCTCAGTGGATCACGATTTCGATGGATCAATGAACAATTATACACTACCCGATCTGAAGCAGCAGAAAAGCTGTTTAAGGAGCATCCCGAAATGTTTGACGAATACCATACAGGATTCCGCAGTCAAGTTCAAGGCTGGCCAGAAAACCCCGTGAATGCTCTTGTTGATCAAGTCAGATTCCGTATGCTCAAGCCCATTAGCGCCCCAGGTGGCATGCCCGGTGAGAAAGACGGTACCATCCATGTTGCCGACATGGGATGCGGAGAAGCCATGCTGGCGCTGAAACTACAGGAATACCAGAAGGAACGGGAAGCCGAAGAAAAGAAGCGGTTGAAGAAGAACCCGCACGCCAAAAAGTCTGCCAAACTGCCCAAGTTCAAGATCCACTCGTTTGACCTGAAGAAGGACAACGAGCGGATCACGGTCGCAGACATCAAGAACGTGCCGCTCGAGGACGAGTCCGTGAACGTGGTCGTGTTCTGCCTGGCGCTGATGGGAACCAACTTCCTGGACTTTGTCAAGGAGGCGATCCGGATCCTTAAGCCCAACGGCGAGATCTGGATCGCCGAGATCAAGTCGCGGTTCGCGGACAACGATACACGTGACTTTGTGGCTACGCTGAAGTCGCTGGGGCTGTTCCACAAGAGCACGGACGAGAACAACAAGATGTTTGTGCGGCTGGAGTTCTTCAAGCCCAACAAGCAGTACCTCGTCGAGCGGGACGAAAAGGAGCGCATCCGGCAGAAGAAGCGCAAGACGTTTGAAGAGGCCGAGGAGGAAGAGGAAAAGGACCTGGAAAGTCGTCGCAAGAAGGAGCCCGAGGGAAAGTGGCTGCTCAAGCCGTGCATCTACAAGAGACGTTAGTGCAATGACTCTAGTTGCAATGGCATTGAATGTAATATCAGTAAGTGCAATGACTTCAATTGTAAAATCATTAAATGCAATGATTTTAATTAAAAAATCATTAAGTGCAATATCAATTAATGCAATGACTTTAAATGCAATATCAACAAATGCAACATCACTAGACAAAATAACCAACACGGCTGAACGCCTAAACACGCAGATCCCACCCTTTTAGCTTTCAACCCTTTCCAAGTCACTAAAACTCGCTAATTCTTTGGTCCCGTTTAGTTTCAATTGTAAGTCTCTACGTCTTGTTTATAAGCCATGTTTTCATCCTAAACCTCCCTCTTATTCTTTATCTTCTTTTTTTTCTTCTTCTTCTTTTTCTTCTTTTTCTTCTTCACCTCTTGTTCCCACTATGCCCGTCGATCCAACCCCGAAAATCAACCGTCAAAAGCCAACTCTCATCACCAATTCTAAAAACAAAACTAATAAAATTCTAGATATTCAATCCGCTTCTCGGAATTGCTTGACCAAATTCTTAATTCCTCTGCTTCTGTTCTCCGTCATGGTTTTTGGCTTTCATCTTCATCATCATGAGCATGGCATGGCTCAGCCTCCTCCTGTTCCACCGCCTCCAATGAATTATCCTACAAACAATTCTTCAAATAACCAGCAACCTGCGTATAAATCCGTTTTGTACTTTTGCAATTGGTCTATCTACGCTAGAAAACATTTCCCCAAAGACGTTCCGGTCCAACAGGTTTCTCATTTGCTGTACGCCTTTGCCAACGTTGTTCCTGATACTGGTGAAGTCGTCTTGAGTGACAAATGGTCCGATACTGACATTGTTCTCGATGGCGACAGTTGGAATGATCCCCAAAATTACTTGAAGGGATGTTTCAACCAGTTTTATAAACTCAAACAGAAAAACAGACATCTCAAAATCTTATTGTCGATCGGTGGCTGGACTTATTCCAATAACGTGGCTCGTGGTGCCAGCACTCCCGAACGCCGCAAAAAGTTTGCAACTTCTGCTCTCGAACTTTTGAAACAATTGGGTCTAGATGGTCTTGACGTCGATTGGGAATATCCCAACAACGATGAAGAAGCTCAGCAATTTGTTGATTTGTTACGTGAAATTCGTCTAGAATTGGATTCTTATGCTTTACATATCGGTCTTCCTCGTGACCAATTCGCTTTAACCATCGCTGCTCCTGCTGGTCCTGTTCAATACCAAAAACTTAAAATCAGAGAAATGAATCCTTATTTGACGTTTTGGAATCTAATGTGTTATGATTATGCTGGTTCTTGGAGTTCCACTGCTCAATACCATAGTAACTTATTTAATGGCGAATTATCTACGGATTCTGCTATCAAATATTATGAATCTCAAGGTGTGCCTGCTGGTAAAATTATCGTTGGTATGCCCATTTATGGAAGAGGCTTTGCTAATACCGACGGACTTGGAAAGTCATTTAATGGAATTGGCCAAGGTACTTGGGAAGCTGGAACTTATGATTATAAAGCATTACCATTACCAAATTCACAGGAGCATGTTGATATGAATGCAGTCGCAGTATCCTGTTATGACGCTACTAATAAGGTATTGGTAACTTATGAAAACAACAAAACAGTTGAAGCTAAAGCCGATTATATTTGTAAAAACCGGTTAGGTGGAGGCATGTGGTGGGAATCAAGTGCCGATTTCCCAGTCGAAGATCCTCGTTCAATTGTCGGTTCATTTACAAAGTTTATGGGAAGCCAATATTTGGACCAAAGTCAGAATTGTTTGTATTATCCCGAAAGCAGTCATGACAATATTAAGGGGAGCAAGTAGGTTAATTAAATTGGTTTAGTTGATTGTTTTTGTTTAATTGAATTAGTTAATTGATTAAGTATTTTTAATTTAACCAAACTAAATTAGTTAATTACAAACTAATACTCATGACAATCACGTGATTAGCAATTTATTTATTATTTTTTTATTCTAAAAAAACCCAAAAATAAACCAAGTTTATGTTTTCTTCTTCTTACAATTTTTTTTTCTATTCAATTCAAAATTTCTAAAACCTCAAAAATGAAATCTCATGGCGTCAAATTCGACTTGGCTCCATCAACTTCTGATGCCCCGCCAATTCAGCAACAACAATCTACAAACTCCAGCTCGTCCTCATCTCCTTTTCCCTCTTTATCGTCTCATAGTTCTTCCAATTCAAACTTGCGATCATTAGGAAGATCTTCTTCGAATATACACCGAAACCCTTCTTCTTCAACTTTATCGCAATCTTCTAGACGTCAACGTGATCGTTATCCGCCTGCTCGTAACTATTATGATCAAGAAAAAGGTTATCTTGAAAAAATACAAAATGACACCTTTCAAAACTATACAAACAAAAAAGTCGGCTTTTTAACCGACGATATTTCGAGTAGTGATTACGATGATGATGATGATGATATAGATATTGATAATATTGATACCGATGGTGTAAACATGTTGAATCCTTCTGCTTTTGGTGGTTATGCATTTTTGACTGCTTCTATGGATCCGAATAATAACAGTTTAAACCCTAAATCCTTTTCTCTTTCTACTGATCCAACTGGAGACAATACCGACATTCCTCAATCTCAACCTTACGAAAATTACGAAAATCTACATGAACGTCTCGAATGGCAAGCAATGCTTCAATCTGTCTTAACCGGTGACGTCGTTACTTCTGAAAAACGCCGCCTAAAAACTGGTGGTGCAATCATGGCTGAAGATGACTTGTGGATCGGAATTAGAGCGAGAATGTGTGGCAGAACCGTTGAAGCCCAAAAACGTCTTATCGAAGACGCCAGATCTACTGTCGATAGCATTCTTCAAGAAGTTTTGCAATTCAAAGCTACAGACCCAACAAATTTTGATTTATGTCGTCAAGAAGTCGCTCAAGTTTTGGATAAAATTCACATGTGTGAAATGCTTTGGACTTCTACTCAAGCTTTTAAAGCTAATTCTACTGTTTATAGAGATCTTGAATTTCAACGTTTTCAAGAAACCCTCAACACTTGGGTCAATGTCACTGATCGAGTTATCAAAGAAGTTGATCTTCTTCGCAAATGGGCCGGTAATCCCGAAATTGATCCCCGTAAACCGTTAGGTTCCGATTCAAATAACTCCACTTCCATGTCTGAACCAACCACTTTGGCCGACCGCGTTTTGACCACTAAAAGCGTTGAGGAATTGTTTGAAAACAAAATGAAGAATAATATTGATCCTGTCGTTGCTGTTGCAAGAGAGGGTTTGGCTGAATATGGTGATGAAATGCGCAAACTTAGACTACCTGTTCATCATCAAGGTTTGCAAACAATCATTTCCTTTTTAATGATTTTGATTCATGAAGTTATTCGTTCCCGTCTTGCATTCTCCAAAAGTTTAAAAGATCAGACAATGATGCTTGTCGATCAAACAATTAGTGACATTTCCTTGTACTTAAAAATCGCATCGGCTGTTAAGCAAAGAACTTTAGAGTACATAAAGCCCCTTCCTAATGACTCACCATGGGTTGATTTCCAACCAGACCCCGAATTTGATCAGTCCATTCTTGGTTGTATCCAATACTTTTACGAACTTTCTCAAACTAAAATTATTGATACCCCGATTCATCATTACGGCCGTGGTTTCAAATACGTTGAGTCTCTTGAACCTCAATACAAATTTTTAGATGATGTTGCCAAGCAAATTAGAAACGGTAGAATCGTTATTGCTACACAATCGTCTGCTCTTGCTACAAGAATGCTTGCAAACATGGTCAAATATTGGGAGCGACAAACTAAAGGCCCGCTTGTTCAAAGCGCAGCTGAGTTACAGAGATGGCAATCAACAACCACTGAACAAGTTCGTAAAGCCCAACGTATTTTACAACGTTTTTATCAATTATTGGCGACAAATTACAAAAACGCAATTGAGTTTTCGTTTCAAACCGACAAGTTTAAAGTATTGTTGGATTCCTTGAAAAATACTGGTCATTTTTTGGTGGTTCCAACTAATGCCACTTTGGATGCATTCATTATTGCTGATCCTACACTTGCTGAAGAACCTCATGTTATTGAAGAATTGTTGCGAGGTTATTCAAAAAGTGGAGAAAACTTTGATACCCGCGTACCCAAATACATCATTTTATTTCGTCTTGAAGAGCCTCTTTCTTGGGATGGTCCTGTTGTCGAGTTTACACTGTCGAACGACAATGAAAACAAGGATGAAGACAATATTATTACCTTTCCCCAAATATCGGTTCTTGAACCTGGTAGAATGAGAATAGTTAGTGAAGGTGGAACTAATGAACTTAAAAGAGTTCGTAAATTGTTGTCTGCTACAAACATTCCATTAATTGATAATCTTGAAGTCATTGCCGATCCTATTTCTCAATTATCATCAGTCAACTTTGAACTCAACAGAATGCGTAAACTTTTGTTTAAATCAATGGCTATTATTGTTTCTGATGCTTGTTTATTTCGCAAAACATTTAAAGGTCATCAAGAAATTGTCCAAAACATGTTTGTGTTTGCTCGTGAACTGGGCCAACGTGGAATGCATATTATGGATAAAAGGCGTAAAGCAAGTTTGGTTTTTAAGCTGATCAATCTTTGTATTGAATGGTTGACATTTATTTGTGACGATTGTGTTGCAACAGACTTGAAAACTTATCGCTGGACTGTCGTGGCCATTGAATTTACAATGCTTATGACTCAAGGTGTCACCATTATAGGTTTGAGCAACGATCAATTTACACAATTACGATTGCGAGTTGCTGGCTGCATGACTTTATTGATTTTGCATTTTGATATCATGGGTGCTCGTAGTACTGCTGCTCGCCGACAACGACTAACGCAACAACAGTTTTTACAAAACTTGGCCAATATCAATAATGGAGGCGCCAAATTTGACGCAGAGCTTGTTGAACAGTTCCATGCCGAAGCATTTAAACATGTACAAGAAATGGAACAAGAACGAAGCCAGCGTGCAGACATTGTTCATCCAAAGATGGGTAAGGTTCTTGATGAAAGTGATTGTAACGCTGAATTGGTTACGTACTTGGTGTCCAACTTTTTCCACGCATCTATTCGATGGCAGCAAGGCCGATTCATTGGTGCTGGCTCGTTTGGTTCGGTATACACTGCAGTGAATCTGGATACAGGTGAAGTTATGGCTGTTAAGGAAATCAGAATACAAGATGTATCATCTATGAGGCAAGCGCTCAAAGCTATCAAAGATGAAATGACTGTGCTTGAGATGCTTGACCACTTCAATATTGTAAATTACTATGGTGTCGAAGTGCGTCGAGATCGTATTTATTTGTTTATGGAGTACTGTCAAGGTGGTTCGTTAGCTCGGTTGTTGGAATATGGAAGAATTGAAGACGAAACTGTTATCCAAGTATATACCATGCAAATGTTGGAAGGTTTGGCATATTTGCATCAGATGGGAATTGTTCACCGTGATGTTAAACCCGAAAACATTTTGCTGGACCATATGGGTATTATCAAGTTTGTAGACTTTGGAGCTGCAAAGATGATTGCTCAACGAGGATACAGTCGATTAGCGTCTCAGTCTGATGATTCAGTGAATGATGGCTTTCCTTTTGGATCTTCACGTCGTTCATCAGTTGCCTCTGTAGGATCAGCACATCCAAACAGTGTGAGTGGTACACCAATGTACATGTCTCCTGAAGTCATTACTGGTAAATGTGAACGAAACTTGCAATCAGCCATTGATATTTGGTCTTTGGGTTGTTGCGTTCTCGAAATGGCGACAGGCCGCCGGCCATGGGCAAACCTTGATAATGAATGGTCAATCATGTATCATATTGCAACAGGCCATCTTCCCAAATTTCCAACGACCCCAGACCAACTTTCGGCAATGGGAATCAAGTTTTTGTTTAGAACATTTGAGCAAGAGCCCAGAAATCGTTCATCAGCTTTGGAACTTTTGCAAGATGATTGGATCACTAAAATCCGAGTATCTCAAGGCATTGAAAAGTCGGACAATGTCGAAAGTAATTGATTTTTATATTTTATTTTTTTTTGGATAGTTAATGAGTTTATTTTTATTTAGATTGATTTTTAAAACATTTTTATTTTAAACAATTCTTTAAATCTGTTCAACAAAAACCCGTCTTCTTTTTCTTCATACAACAATTCATTTTTTTTCCATTCAAAAGCAGAAGATTCTTTATAATTCACTTTTTTAGCATCAGGAAGTTTGAAATTGTCCAAAGATGAATTTATCCGTTGTTGTAGTTCTGTGTCTCGAAGTATATCAGCATCTGTTTTTTCTCCAACAAACCGCTTGGTCGAGTTGACAAGAAGTGTGCATCCGCGACGGTAAGCTCGTTGATACTCGTTGGGTAGTTGAAGGTATGTCCATCTTGCTACGCCTGGTGCTTGAAGATTATAAGAACGAATCAAACTGTTGAGAGATGACACAGCAGCAGTTAAGTAAGCATTTTGTTTAGCTTCAAACGTTTTGTCAATGTAACGTTGAGAAATTGGTATAGTCTGAAGTGTTGTCGACGCAGATTCAAATACTGCAACATCGTATTTAACTTTGGGTGATATCAAAGATACAAGTTTTTCAGCATATTCGATTTTTTCTTTTTTTGAATCAACGTTTTTCGAATAATCAAACTTTGAATCTATTTCATGAACCATATGAGTGACCCAACTAGTAGCAAAATCGTTTCTGAAAGTTTCTATTCGAGATTTGACAGATCCTTGTTTGTCAATCCAGATAGGAGCAGCTCCTTGTTGTTTAATGATTTTGTTTAAAAAGTATTCAGTGGTATCAATATATGGAGACGCAAGATTGTGGTCTTTGACTATTTTGGCTTTATCAGAGTTTGGAACAGAAACTGAAGAATCCAACGATGTTGCTGCATTGACTCCACGTTTAATATTGGCAAATTCACCTCGTGCCATTGAATCTTCTATTCGTTGAGATGCAAGTGAATTTATAGCAGACAAATTTGCAGCAAACGTAGTAGGACCAAGAAATCTGTCTCGGTAAAGTTCTTTAAATGAAGGACCATCATCAGAGCCATCTTCACTATCAAATGATGTTCCTAAACTTTTGCTGATTGAAGGTATTGGTGATTTAGATTTGGATTTATCAAGGCTTCGTTTATGATGTATTTCATAATCTAAACTGTTTTCTCTAGCTTGAGTCAAACGTGCAGAAATGTCAATTCTTGATGGAGACCGTCCAACTTTTCCACTCATTTTGGGCAATGGAACTCCGCCACCAATGCCAGTGACACCAAGTTTTGGTTTCGGAGATTGAGCTATTTTTAATGGTTTATAAGTATCTTGAAGCATACGATGAGCCAAATTGATATCAGATTCAGCGCCACGCCATGGTTCACTCATAGCAATATCAACACCTTGTTTATGGACATAACTGGGTATTTTAGTAGCAATAGCATGTTCACGTTGATGCTCAAGTAAAAAATGTTTATGTTTATTATCTTCCAGATTCTTTGCAACTTTATCAAGAACTGCTTTTTGATGGTTTGTCAAAAGTGGCTCATTATCATCCAGACCTTCTATTCTTCCAGCCAAAGGGTCATCTTTTATGGGAGTCGCATCTTCAGCCAATTGCTGTAATCTCCGTTTAAGGTATCCTGTATCATCGTCATCAAATGGAGATTGCTTTGAATCTTTGTTTAAAAAAGAGACATTTGAAAAGTTTTTTAATCGATTTACATTGTATAAACTATGGTTTTGATTAGATTTTACAGGTTTTAATAGATTTTTAGCTTTGTTCATGATTAAAAGTTTGACGTTTTGGCGTGAAGAAAGAAGAAAAGTCGCAATTTTTATACTCAGAAAAGGATTATGACATCATTTGTAATGGTTGTTATGTAACCATTACATATATGTGACTAAGCCTTATCTAATACGCATTTGTTTGTTTTTTTCAAAACCACCAAAAACCGCCGAAAACAAACATCACCACTTTTTGCCACCTAAAGCAGCACCACAACATTGCCAAAGTTGCATCCCTTTCCTGTGATTTTGAACGAAAATCGTCTGAAATTGTTTTCTTCCTCCTTCCGTTTTTCCAAGCCGCAACAATTCGTCGCTTCGCAAACACTTTTTGGTTCAAACACTGCAACAGCCCAACTCAAGCCACTCTTTTAACTCAAGACGACGACGACAACAACAGCAGCCAAAAGCATCGTTCTTTACATTTTGATACCAGCAGCCACTCAAATACCTTTGTTGTTACCCCTGATGTTAATTTAGACACTGAAATTAGACACTCTCCTGCTCTGAAACTACCAAATCTCCTCAATAACACTCATTTGTATCAAGTCAAGCCTGTTTTTGAAAAATCGTCTGCTCCAAAACTAGACTATTACCTTCCTCAAGACCACGAATCTCCATCGGTTTCTTCTTCCTCCTCTTCTGAACAACCCCCTCCTCCTTATTATCCCCCTGTAAACAACGTATTTAGTATGTCTATTCCTGGAACCGGTTCCGACGGTTCTCCCATCATCACCCAGGTGAGTCAGCCCACTACTCCTCAATGGGCCAGTCCACAAGCTCCTACCGACAATCTGCAAAAAGAAATCATGAATGAAAAAATACGCGTTGACGCTCGCGGCGTCGTGATTGAAATGACGCGTCATGAACTTTCTCGCCTTCCTCAATGTATTCTTGTTGGAATTGCAAATAGTTTGCCTCCAAATATCGGCAATATTAACAATATTCTTATGGCAGATGTCAACGACCCTCCTATTCCAATCAACTTTCCTCCAAACTTTTTAAAGTATGCTTTGGACAAATTTAGAGAAATGGAAAAAGATCAAGTAGCTGGCCATCATCATATTGAAGAACCTCAATACGATGATTCTTTGGATCTTTCTGAAATTCAAGGTCAGGGTCCTAGTTATGCTCCTGGTCCTCAAAATCTTGCTGAAGCTATTCGAACTAATCCTGCTGTTATTGTGTTACGTGAAGACCTTGATTTTTACTGTTTACCCCCTGCTGAAAACATTTCAAAGAAACGAATGAATGAAATAAAGCGCGCAGCTGGTGCTGAGCTTGTTAATAAGTATAATCATGTTTTAACCGGACTTAAAAAAAGTAGTACCTCTGGATCTCCTGAGTCTCATTTGATTGAAATGCTGTGTTCAACTGGTTTTAGAATTGATGAAAAATGGGGATATAGAGAAATGGAACCCGAAAAAACTGTTGTATCATCATTAGCATTGGTGAGATTAAGAACTGATAATGACGAAGAAGAAGAACAAGAAGTACAGCATGATGATAACGAAGATCATTTAAATAAACCAGTTTCCGAAACTTTACCTGAAACAGAAACAAAATCTAATCAAGAAAGCGAAAAAACGCATTATGCTCAGCAATTGCAAACATCGCATTCAACAACTTCTACACAATCATTTGATACCTTTTCAACAGCTGCAAGTTTACATACTGTTCCTGAATCGCCTCCTCATGAAAGTGATGTAACATTTTCAGAACATGGTGACCCTACACTTACCGGAACTTGTACTGTAGTTACACCAGTAAATGAACATGGCACGGAACCTAGTGATGCCAATACCCATCTTCCTCCTTCCCCTCCAGCTGGTGACGAAGACGTTCATTTCCAGCCAGTTGATGATTCATCTTCATCTTCCTCCTCCTCATCATCATCAAGCGATGAAGAAGATAATGACGACAATTCACAGTTTATACCACAACAACAACAACAACAGCAGCAGAACTCACCACCCCCAGCAGTAGACTTGGCAAAGTCGCA
>JAJLVH010000064.1:0-20272 GCA_030570155.1 Magnusiomyces magnusii
ATAAGATCTAATTTGGTAAGAATACCAATAGTACGCTTGCCTTGTGGATCAACCTGTCGAGCAAGCTTTAAAGACTCAGAGTTGACGATATCAACGTTGGCAGGCGAAACAGCCAAAATGATGGAATTAGGCTTGGCAATGTATTCTAAAATAAGATTTCGAGTCTGACGTTCAATGTCGGTTGGTTGGTCACCAATTGGAATTTTTGTGAGACCGGGAAGATCGACCAGAGTAAGGTTAAGAACATGTGGAGAATAAATTTTCAGGTTGATTGGCAATCGGTTGATGCCCTTGTTGCTACCAGCAATACGTGCAGTTTCATGCTCAATTTCGCGACGAATTTGGCCGAAATCGTAAAAACGTTGATTAGGAATGTGAAGAAATTCACCCCATTCTTCATATTGCGAAATAGGGCCGGCACGGGTATGTGGAGCAATGGATTGAGATCCAGAAAGGTTGCCGGACCCCATGCCATTTGAAGAAGCTGCTGAGCTAAAGCCGGCACCAATTTCAAAAGATGATGGGGAATCGTAGGCTGTAGAAGTAGTAGCTGCTGAACTAGCATGTGTTGATGAAGAACTACCCGGAGAAGGAATATTGACAAGTTGTAAAATGAGAGGTCTACGGGTAACAATTCCGGTACCTCGAGGAAGAAAGTCGCGACCGACTATGAAATAAGTGGTTATCGTTAGTCAAAATGTTGATTTTTATAGACTTTTAGACGTGCAGTAATGGTTATGATCAAATAGCAACAATAGAACCAAGCAAAAAACCTTTGGAACAACCGAGTTTGAAAACACAATAAGCAACTACTAAAGCAGCAAATCATAACCATAACAACTACTCATCATACTGGCAGGTACTTACCAATGTTTTCCAACACCGATGACTTGCCACTGGATTGCGAACCTACAACCACAACTTGCGGCAAGTCAAGAGTATCGGTGCCGATTGTGTTAAACACCAAATCCTGGAGTTTGTTAACAAGTGGAATGAGATCTTCAAGCGCCGACATTGAATAAATAGCCCGTGGATGTTCCTGTTGTTGTTTATAATAATAAAACCCCCGTTTATCAAAAAGACCAAAAAGCGGCTGCTGAGTGTTTAAAAAAAAGAAAAGGTTTAAAACGCAAAAACTTGAAAATTTGGAGTTTCGACTCGGTCGTCGGGCTGACGTAAGCTAGTCGGCGGCAGCCACGTGAGTGTTTACATTTGTTGAAATTTTTGGACTTTTGTTTTGCGACTTTGGCTATTTACGACTCTATAAAAATACAAAAGAATGAGCGAAACCTGTGGTTCAGTCCATTTAATAGACCTCAAGAACGTATTTACCGGTTTCCTTCATTTCTTCAATCTCTCTAGCGGTATCAATCTTCTTGCCAGCCTTCTTGGCTCCAGCCTTTAAGATATCTTCAAGGCAGGCAGTAATGTCAGGAACTGGCCAAGTAGGACCACAAAGATAGAAGTAGCCTTGCTTCTCAACAACGGCATCAACGAGATCGTCAAGACTTTCACGAATCTTGTCTTGGATGTAAATCTTGTGAGGTTGATCACGAGAAAAGGCAGCACCGATGTGGGTAATAATGCCAGCATCCTTGTAGGCTTCCCAGATTTCACCGTACAGGTATTCTTCACGCTGGTGACGAGAACCAAGGTAAAGATAGATTTCGCCGATATCCATACCTTGCTCCTTTTGCCAAATCTTTTCTTCGATAAGAGCCTTGAAAGGTGCCAAACCGGTACCCAAACCAGACATAACAATGGGCTGCTTGGGACTGGGAGGAAGCTTCATAACGGAAGGCTTGACTGAAACAACGAGCTCAGTGCCAACAGGAAGCTTAGAAAGGTAACGAGAACATTGACCGTATCTCTTGCGGCCCTTGCTGTCAATCCAGTCAACAACAACAATAAGAAGATGGACTTCATTGGGATGGGCGTGTTGAGAAGAAGCAATGGAGTACTCACGTCTCTTGAGAGGAGCAATCATTTGAACAAGATCAGACAAAGAAGGCTTTGCGGAAGTAAACTCTTCAAGAATGTCAACATAAGTTTCAAAGTCGACCTCAACACGCTTCTTCAACTCTTCGGCACCAGCTGGGCTGGCAAGCTTTTCAAGATGAGCACGTTGTTCGTCATCCTTGGCAAATGGCGCAAGACTTTCGTAAAACTTCTTGGGAGGCTTACCGAAAAGATCCAAGTTATCACGGAAAGCTTGAAGAGCAGTTCTAGTTTCAACCAAAGTTTCAGGTGCATCTCTGGAAGCAACAGAAACGGTAGAAGAAGCAGAAACACCGTACCAGTTGAGGAATTCACGTACAGCCTTTTCTTCGTTACGGGCGTGAACACCGAGAGCTTCACCAATAGCGTACTTCAAGCCGGTACCAGTGATATCAAGCTCAAAGTGGAAAATGT
The DNA here is from genome assembly GCA_030570155.1 of Magnusiomyces magnusii. NCBI lineage: Eukaryota > Fungi > Ascomycota > Dipodascomycetes > Dipodascales > Dipodascaceae > Magnusiomyces > Magnusiomyces magnusii. The sequence continues at coordinate 2,413 of JAJLVH010000064.1, forward strand.
GACGCTCGTAGTCTTCAGGAGTAACACGACGGTTTTCTTTGACACGGGCGACAAAGTTCTTGACAGGCAAGTCTGGGCGAAGTTCATTGGTAGTGCCATAAGCTTCGGAAAATGCAAACTTCTTGGCAGCAGAGTACCAAGAATCAGAAGTGGAAACGGCGTTGGAAGTTTCTTCTTCTTCCTCGACAACGCGGTCTTCATTAGGAACAAAGCTGACGAGTTCAATTGATCCGGGAAGAGCAGTCTCGGTGGTTTCAACTTCAGCCCATTCCTTGGGAATTTCAACAACGCCAAATGCAGAGTCAATTACCTTTTCAATAAGTCTGGCAACGGTAGCAGCAACAAGCTCGGTATCAACACCGCTGGCAGTGACAATTTTGGTGGTAATTTGGTTAAGAGTGAGATCAGGAGCAAAAGTCTTCCAGAATGCAACTTGGAAAGCCATGTTACGGGTACGGCCTTGAGTCTCGGCTTCATCACCAATTGCTTCAATGTCGACAGCATAAAGAGTGATTTCTTTGGCGATAGCAGCCTTCTTGAACTCAGGGCTCAAAGTCTTGCCCAATTCTTCGGCATCGACCTTACCAGCAACAACGACCTTAGCACCTTGCTTGGCGTTTCGGAGAACATTGAAGCTTTTAGTAACTGCGGAATCTCCGATGAAAACCAAATCGTCGCTGTCAACAACGAATGGAGCAGCGGCGGCGGCAGCAGCTGAAGATGCAACACGGAGTTCAGTTTCAATGACACCACCCTGTGCTTCGTTATCGTATTTAGATGAATAAGAAACAGTAGAAATTCCATCAAGAGAAATGGTGTGGGCAAGACGAGCTGGGGCATCAATAACCTTGGAATTGTCAGCATCCCAGAAAGTGGTCTTTTTGACATCAGCACGAGAAGCAGGAACAGAGGCATCGAAAACGCTGTAGATATCCTTTTGAGTCAAAATGGTGCTCTTTGCGTACTTGTGATCATAAACGACTGGAGAAGCAATGGCAAAACCAAACTTCATGGCAACAGCAGAAGAAACGTCACGGAACAATTGAGAATGGACAGACGAATCTTCGACAGAACCAGAATCAGCAACTTGACCCAAGACAATAATCTTTTTGGCAGAAGAAGGAAGAGCCTTGAAAAACTCGGCATCCAAGAATGGGCTGTACAAACGGACAGAAACGGCACCAACGGATTCACCAGACTGAGCAAGGTTGTTGGCGACTTGGGAAGCAAGAACACTTTCGGTAGAGCCAAAAGTGACCAAAACAGTGCTAGGAGAAGCAGCACCGCTGTACTCAAAAGGCTTGTAAGAAGTTGAAAGCTTGCGGTTCAAAGTATCAAAAAGAGAAGAAATGGTACCAGCAAGAGAGTTTTCGCCCAAATCGTACGAAGAGGTCAAAATTGCGTAAGTGTCGGCAATTTCCTTGGTGGAGAGCCATTCAGAAATCTTGTTGGACTCGCGAGTAGCGCGAATACCGTCGTAGATGTGAACGGTTGGAACAACTGAAGAAAGAGCAGTAGACAAAAGGGCAATGTGCTGGGCTTCAACTGCATTGTGGGAAGCAATGAGACCCAAACCCAAATCGCGAGCAGTTTGCAAAGCAGCAGAATAATCGGCGTAAAGAGAGCCCTTGCTGTTGTCGTAGTCCAAAGCAGCCAAGTGAATGGCCAATGGGTTAGAGGCAGAAACGCCGTTGGCAATGTACTGAGAGAGAACGGGGTTCATGGCAGTCAAAGTAGCACTGGAAGCGATAACGGACTGAGGAACTGGCAAAGATTCAGATCCAGTGGCAGCAGCATGAGCAGCGTAGCCAAGAAGAGCGGCACCAGCACCAGATCTGGTCTGAAGCTCATTGAAAAGAGGAACAACGCCGTGAACGTTCTTTTGTTCTTGTTGAGACCAAGTCTTGATGGCCGAGTCTAGAGCATAGGACTCGGGGCTGTATGAAAAAACAGAGCCAGAAAGCGAGTAAACGGATCTTTGAACGGCGGATTGCTGTGTGGCGTAGACTTCGGTCTTGAAGTCGTCGAGCGACGATGGAAGAGGAAAAGGAGCGTCCTGAAAAGTCATTTTCCGGTTTCACAGGTTTGGAGTGGGTGGAAAAGGTTGAAAATTTTTATGGTCTTTGAAGGTTTGAGCGGATCATTTTATATATATCGGCAGCGATGCGTTGTGGCGAGTGCCCTGGGACACCGGATTAGCCACAGCCAATGGCGACTGCGCACGTGATGTGGCGCAACTAGCTGGCGAAATGTGCAATTGTGCACGGCTGATGTGGGTTAGGAGAAATGAGGCTGATTAATGGGCTCGCTGGCAACGGCTTGTACGAGCGGCGGGCTGTGATTGGCGCAAACTGTTGATATCCACCAAGACCAAAACGACCGCCAGCAATGAAACATCTGCAGCTTGGGCTTGGAAAAGTGGAAATCGTAGCTGTCAATTCAAATGGCCTGATTCTGCTAGTCAAAACGCGCTGGTTTGGATTTGCGGCTCCGGCTGCCAAAGTGACGGGTCCTAAGCCAAGTCATGTGATCGCACGTACATTTTCACCTGACCACAGCCCTAACCCACTATCGCCTCTTTTTCGGACCCTCACCTTCGTTTTTGGTTTCTGGGACCGCATCGCGAGCAAAACGTCCAATCCATTTCTGCTTCGTGATGATATCGCAAATATACCCTTTATTCTGCTACGCCCTGGCACTTGTATGTGCTTTGGGTGTGGTTCCAGCCAATGCTATCTATCAAGATGAAGCCGGTGTCACTGACTGGCACCGCTCCCAACTAGGTCTGTTGACTGATTCGCCTGCTCCGGGTGTCTTTTACTCTCATCACACCGGCGTATTGGCCAAAATCAACAATACCGATGGTTCTATTCTCTGGAGACAGTTTTTGTCGACCGAACCTGCGGATTTCCAACCCACATTTCACCACATTTCCAAAAGTAACCATGTAGTCGTTGGATCACCATCTCCCAAGTCTGAAGAATTTTTGGACTCGTGCAAAATTTCGGTTTTTGAAGTCGCAACCTCTTCAAAATTGTGGGAATTGACTGTTGCTGGCAAATGTATTGGCTTTTCAGGTGTTTCCAATTTGTACGCTCTTACTTCTTCTGCTCTTTATTCAATTGACTTGCAGAGTGGCTCCCTCATTACCAAACCTTTGAGACCCGAATTGCTTCATTCTCCTTTTGAATTTTTGGCAATTTCTGCCAATGGTGTTGTTTTGGATGATGCTGCTGCTGGTTCTATTTTGGAATATGAATTTCCAAAAGCTTCAGAATCTTCTGATGATTCTGAACCTGAATCAATCGATCCTTTCGCAACCGCTCCTGTTGTTTTGGGTCCCGGTGTCTTTGTTGACTACAACTATGGAAACTTGGTTTGGGCTGAAGAATCTACTGACAAATCTACCAAGACTATCAGAGTCGGAGCTTTTGAACTTTTCACAACCAAGGACAAACTCCCCTTGATCAAGGTCATTAGTTCTTCAGCCATTGTCGTACAAGACAAGACTGTGCTTTCTGTTTATTCTGTTTCCAAGATTGGTGCCAAAGTGGCTTACAAACTTGAAAACATTGCCAGCTTTTCTACTTTGGATCCTTATACTTTTGTTGTGTTAAAGACTGACAATACCATTGCTGTCATCAACGCCAAAGCTGGTTCTTCTGGATTCTCACGTCACGCATCTACCACTCCATCTCTTATTTCTCGCACTTTTGTTCAGTATTCGAATGGTTTGGTTGAACCCATCAACTATTCAAAGTCTGTCAACGTTACCAACAGTGCTTCTTGGACTAGAGACGAAAGTTTGGCTCACCTGGCTGGCTCTGCTTTGATCGATTTCCCTGATTCTACCCATCTTAGCTTAGATTTGGATGAAGCTATTCGTGAAGAATCCACCGACGTTATGACTGCATACGTTGGAAGAGTTACTAGACATGTGGATGACATTTTGACATTTTTCAAGTCTGGCTTTTTTTCCGCATCAAACTTGGCCCAATTTGCTGCTTCGTTCTTTCAACCTCCGTCTGAGTCAGCTCAACAAGAAGCTAGCATTTACTTTGGTTTGAAAAAATATTTTGTGGCAGTTTCCAAAACTGGTCGCATTCAAGCTTTGGATTCTTCATCTGGTGGAAAATCTGTCTGGGCTCGTGATCTTTTCCCTGCGTCCGACAAATTTTACAACTTGTTGGTGACAAATGTCGATAATAAAATCTACGTTGTGAATGTTGATACTGGAGATGTTACTGAAATCGATGGTTTGACTGGCGAAACTATTGCTACTTTCCAAATTCCTGATACTCAAGACGCTGTTTACAAAATTGTTGAATTGTATTTCCCACGCAACAATGAAAATATTGAAGAGATTGAGTCTGTTGATGTCAGTGATGAAAAAATCAAAACCCCAGTCATTTGGACTGCTTCTGATAAGCTTTATAAACTTGACGGTTCTCAGTTTGTTCCCAAGGATGACATTTATGTTTCTCGTGTTTCTGAAGACAAGGAATCTGTTTTGGGATTCAGAGTTTTGGGAGAATCTTCAAATGAGCCAGGCGCTTTACAAAACATTTGGATGCATAATGCACCTGCTAACCATAAGATTCATACTGTCACTGCTCGTTCGCCTCTTGACGCTACTGTCAATATCGGTCATGTTCTCGGTGACAGATCAGTTTTGTACAAATACCTTCACCCCAATATGATTGCCGTTCTTTCTTCTGCTCCTGGAAATGTTTACGTTTCTTTGGTCGACAGCGTCACTGGTAGAATTTTGCATTCCGAAGCTCATCAGACTGGTTTGGAAAACGCAGCACAAATTGATATTGATAGTGTTGACAAGAGTTCACATATTGTTGTTGGTGAGTCTTGGGTTGTTTATACATTCTGGTCTGCTCAACCCACTCTTGGCCAGATCATTGTTGTTTGGGATTTGTTTGAATCTGACGTTGCCAATGTTCATTGGATGACTGAAGAATCTCGTAAGGCACTCGAAACTGAAGATGAAATTGAGAATGAGGAACCTAAGCTTGACGACGAAGAAGTTGGAGAAACAGAAGTCAAGGTTGAGAAGAAGTTCAAAACTGCTCATTCTCGTCGTTCTGTCAAATCAGATAAAAAAGAAGTCAAAAAAGCAAAGAAGGTTGTTGCCAAGTCAACACCAGCACCTGCTCATTATTCTTCATTTGATAACTACAATGCTCCCGAAGTTAAGTCACAGGCTTACTACGTTCCTACACAATTTTCTCGCATCACTTCTATGGGAATTTCACGTACCAGATTCGGCGTTACCGTTCGTGATGTATTGATTTCCACTTCTCGTGGTCAAATAATTTCTCTTCCAAAGCATTCTGGTTATCTCAATGCTCGCCGTCCAGTTGGTCGTGCTGCTACTAATGAAGAAAAGGCTGAAGGACTTAACGAGTACTCTGAAACTTTAGCTTATGCCCCTGAACAAATGTCTCTTGCTCATACTAACCAAGTTGCCGGAATCGAAACCATTGACACAGTTCCATCCATTTTGGAGTCTACGTCTGTGGTTGTTGCTCATGGTCTTGACGTGTTTGCAACTAAAGTGACACCTTCTCGTCAGTTTGACATTTTGTCGCCTTCTTTTGGTAAAGATAGGTTGGCATACACTATCATTGGTATGCTTGTTGTCGTGCTTTATTTGAAGCCTATGGTTGATAAAAAGAAGACTGATCATTTGTGGAAATAGTCGTTGTCTCTTTTGGTTTGTTTTTCAAATTATAAATATAAAAAAGAATATTTTGATAGAGCTTTTAATTGAATTTTTAGTTGAATAAATGTTATATTTGTAAATTGTCGTTTAAATGTCGAAATAATGAGAGTTAAATACGGGTTGTATGTTGATATCACGTGTTTCAAAATCGAGCCTGGTTAACCGTAACCGATTTGTTTTTATGCGTTGTTCTTTGCCGTGAATTCAAACATTGAAAAAAAACACCACAACAACACTTTATTTCTTTAAACTTTTTTCCTAAAGAAAAAGCTAGTTTTGATACCAATTCGTACAGAAAGAAGGCCATTTCTTACTATTACCAGCTTTTATTTGTGTTTTCAAAAACTCGATTTTGACATTAATTCAACCACCTTGATATATATTTAAAAAAAATGAAGTTCACTACCGCCACCACTGCTCTTTTGACTCTTGCTTTGGCATCTTCTTCGTTTGCTGCTGAAGACCTTCCTAAACTCCGTGTTGGAATTTTGAAGCGCAGCGCTGAATGCCCTCGCAAGGCCGCTGTTGGCGACGTTGTTCAGGTTGATTACACTGGTAAACTTGCAGACGGCACTGTTTTCGACTCATCACTCAATTCTGGTCGCCAGCCCATTGAATTTGCGCTCGGCCTTGGTCAAGTTATTCCTGGTTGGGATAAGGGTATTTTGGGCATGTGTATTGGAGAAAAGAGAAAGTTGGTTATTCCCCCACACTTGGCTTATGGTGATGCTGGTGCTGGTGGTGTTATTCCCCCTAAAGCCACTTTGACTTTTATTGCTGAGTTGAAGGGAATCAAGGGTTATGGCGAGGAAGAAACTGTTGTTGCACAAGAAGACGAGGAAGAAGATGAAGAAGACGAGGATGAGGAAGACGAGGAAGAGGAAGATGAAGATGATGCCGAGACAGAAAGCACTGTTGCAAAGGATGTTGAAGACGCTGAACCCGAAACCGCTAAAGAAGAAACCGAACCTGAAGAAGTTGTTGAAGAACCAGAAGAGGTTGATGTTACACCAGATGAAATCAAGGAAGAAGCAGAATCTGAGGCTTCTGAAAAGAAAAAGGAAACCAAAGCTGAACCAGAACCAGAAGTTCCCAAAGCCACTGGAAGCGTTGAAACCAAAAAGACCGTTGTCAACGATGATCTTTAATTTCTTTTGTATCTGTTGAAAAAAGCATTGAGTTTTGATGCTAGTTTGTAGGCTGTCAATATACGAATTGGTTTGACCAGGTTGAAATTTGCGTTGTTTGGCACGAAAGCATTGAGTCTTAATCTGATGGATCCTCGGCCATGGCCAAAACCAAACCTTGGATGATTTTCAGTTCCGGGATTTCTTGGACGTACAAAACAACAACAACAACAAAGATTCCCAGCGATGGAAACAGTTTATCAGTCAGCGCCAATTGATCCCGAGTCTCCGTTGCTCGTTCTTGATGCCTCGTTCAATCCTCCGCATCGGGCACATTACGCCATCGTGGCCTTGGCTGCCACCCATCTTGCAACAAAAATCAATTCAAAACAAAAAAAGGCTCAAAAGGAAATGGTTCAAAACGTGAATGTTGTTCTCAGTTACTCGGCCAGAAATGCAGACAAAGGAACCGCGTCTGTTCGTGATCAAGAAAGAAGAAGCGATTTGATCAAGCTTTTTGCAGACTATTATTTTTCAAACAATGACAACGATGGTAATATTCATTGGATAACAGCAGTTGCAAAATCGTCTCATCCCAAATTTGTTGACAAGTGCAAAAGTATTGTTGATTGGGTTCAAGAACAACGGCCAACTGATTCCAATAAAGACCAACCATCAACACCTGAAATCGTTTTCTTGTTGGGTTTTGACACACTTGTCAGATTGCTTGATCCCAAATACTATAAACCGGATCCTGCTTCTGAAACCTCTGATATCGTAAACCAACTCAGTTTCTTTTTCAAGCATGCTAGCGTGTTGGTACTTCCTCGAGGTGAAGACAATCCTGAACAGATCAAACATTCATTTTTCTCTAATCCACAACAAGATACCAATAAATCAGATTCCCGTTTCCCAGCTTGGTGGGAACAAAGAATTGAAGTTTTACGCCAAGATGCCATAGTTCCCAACTTGACACCTTCTATGAAAAGTAAATTGGATGGTGTTTTGCCATTAGAACAAGTTTCGTCTACAACAGCTAGAAATGCGGCAAAAGAAGAGGACTATGATACTTTGATTGATCTTGTTAAAAGTCAAAAGATTGTTGAATATATTAAAGCCAAGTCATTTTACAAAAACTAATGTACAAAAATAAGCAAATTAATAAATAAATAATAAAAAAAGCAAATCTATAATCAAGATGTCATGCTAGGAACATGAACCAGCCGGTCAATTGGTTCTGTCCATTCCCTTCCAGGCACATCTTTTCTAGTTCTCCAAATAAAATCTTTGAGAGGAGCACCGATTGTCTCAATGGTATCAATAGCCCAGAGCACATCGACATGCGAATAATGTGGCACATTTACAACTGTTACATCATGGTCTACAAACTTTGACTCCACGTCATGAAATCTATCAACTAACTTGTGCGGATTTACAAGATCATCTAAACCTGGCGCAACAATGCAAACTGGAGGAAGTTGCTCGTTAAACCAAGGTATATTGACATCATTATGCTCAAAAATACAACCACGGTCTGCAAATCCTCCTTTACCAATCCACCAATGCATCAGTTCAGCAGAAACGTAGACAGGCGAAAACACAAACTGTCGGTCACGGTATCTTTTATCCCATAGATAATCGTTCCATTCAAAAAGGTATGAAAACATGATGTGACCACAGTAACAAAATAGTTTGAATGGCAAAATGGCACGCATTTGCATCATGATTGAAAAAAACCCATGATGGCCGAAAAAGAATCGAAACCCCGATAAATCAAAATTTCGCACCCACTTTAAAAAGTATCTATCCAAAAGCTTTCCTCCATACACTGCAGGTGCCAATGCAACAAAACCGCTTATTTTTTCGCCAAGTTCGGGTGTCCAATCTTTGGAGAGCGCCAGAAAGGTTTGCGTTGTTCCTTGCGAATGAGCAACAAGTGCCAACTTTTCAGCACTGGTTTGGCTTAAAACGTGGTCAATCATAGCAGGCAAATCCCTTGTTCCCATTTCACGGATTCTCCATGACCAAAATTTCAAATCCAAGTAATTGTAATGGGTATGCTGAGGATCGAATCCATTTCTGTTATTGGCTAACCACACGTCGTACCCAGACTCTAATAAAAAAAACGCGAGCGAATGCTCGCCCGATGAAGCATAAGCGGCCGCTGCTTGCATAAGACCGTGAAGTAACATAACCGGGTACCGGCCTGCTTTGACTTGGGGGGTATCGTTGGGATTCACAATATGCTGCATTTCCAAAATAAACCCATCGGAAGTCGTAACTTTATGAGTTTCCATTTTATACCCACGAGCATCAATGTAGTATTGCAACAGCGGCTTCAGCTTTTTATTGGTTTTGTCGAGCCGCGGGAAGGTTGGCGCTACAATTCCGTCCCGTTTATTTTGCTTTTTGTGCTTATGCTTTTTCTTGGACACTGAGAATATAGCACAGGATAAAAGCCAACTGAGACCGAATATACAAAACAGGTAGCTTGTCACAAAGCAAATGCCAACCCAAAGGTATCCGCCATACCCCATTGCTTGGTCCTCCAAAACGCCGTGGTCAGAGGCGAAATGGGTTATTTTGGATTTGCTGGCCATTTCAAGTGCATTTTGTGTTTTTGGATGATCAGGAGCGTACTGGAGCTGGGTTCTGTCTGCTGGGTTGTGCTGAATGGTTGATGCTGATTGTTGTATTTCTTGTTCTGAAGCAACGTGGTCTTGCTGTTGAATAGTCTTTTCAATATCTATAGTTGTAGGTTTTGTCGGATAATGTTTTTTGATATCGGATATAACTTCATGTTCATTTTGTCTAAGCGGCTTTTCAGAACCAGGATTGAGATCCAGTTGAGAAGAATCTGGTTTGTGTATATCGGATGTAGCATCTTTGTTATTTTTATCATCATTATCGCTTTTTGATTGCGGTTGACCAGAGTCTGTGTAATCTTCAAGCGGTGCATTTTTAACAACATTTTCATCAGAAGGTATTGGCTGAATTAGGTCTTGAGGAATAGACCCTTGAGGCCTTATATGAACAACTTGGGCCATATTCGAAAGACCAAAGGCGATAACGATTTGTTATACAAGAATAGTGAATCTGTTTTCTACGAAATTTTTTTTTTAAAAAAAAAAAAAAAAAAAAAAAAAAAAAAGGTCTAAATTAACAACTCGGATACGAAAAGCACTATATGCATGTTTACGTGATAACACAGAACAGAGAAACAAAGGGGTTAGGGCTGATTCATGTGTTCTTTATTTTAGTTTGATCTGTTTCTCGTTCTTCGCCTTCTTCTTCTGCATAGAGACGCGATAGCATCGGTTGGTTGGTGAAGAAACGGTGCTGAGAAGGCGTGGTTTTAAAGTTGGTGGTTTCTGGGTTGGCAGTTGGGAAGCCGTTTTGTGCCAATAGGCAACCGTGTTTACAATTGCCAATACGGACCAATGCGGAACCAGCGCTCGATTCCCGGCCAATTGAACTCTTTGGAACTGTAGCCACCGCAACGAACCGTTTTCTGTCAAACCGTCAACACGATGGAACCGCTCACACAGCAGTGTGCCATATGGTGAAGCTAACCTTACCCTGGAGTTAAATGCATATTTGTACTTTGTTTTCAACTGACGCGTTATAACCACCATCTCATGTAGTTTCTAGTCGCTTGAAAAGCACTCAAACTCTGTCTAAACCTTTTCCAATATAAACACCGCTAATCCCACTCAAACCACTATTATTCTTGTTTGTTTTTTGCTGAGTCATTGCAGCACAGTTCAGTTTTCCAACAATGAGCGAAGAAAGTGCGTCGACCAGTAAAAAGCGAAAGCTTGAACAAATCAGCACCACTGTCAGTGTATTACGCCGTTATATATCCAACACAGCGCAGACAAAAGGTGGTGACGAATCTGAAGACACTGCGACTTTTGATACCTCAGGCGTTGAAGAAGGAGCGCAGTACGTAATACTTCATGGCAAACATTTAGAGTACCTTGAATCTATTTTCACACTTGCCGAAGGCCGTGTTGAACGACAAGTTAAAAAGTTGACGCGCTCGCCTCCAAAATATGCCAGTGAAAAGTGGCCCAACTTGCCAGATAAGGATATCAAAGATTATACAGGGATGTCGAGGGAAACTATTGAAAAACTCGCTGAAAAGTTTTCGTTTATCAATGTTCGGAAAGCTCTCAGTTATAAAATTGATACTGTCGAGGCTTTAGCAATCACATTACATCGGTTCAAGGGCAATAAGCCATACACAGATCTTTCTTATTTTCTTGGCCGCCCTTCGTCTGTATTGTCTAAAGTTGTCAATTATGTTGTCGATGAGATAGTAAACAAATATGGCATTTTGTTGGACCTCGATCAAAACCCTTTTCTTACGGAAAAAAAAGTAAAACAATACACCAAAGTTCTTCAACTAAAAGAAAACACAAATGGCAAGAAAAAGGATTTTCAAAATGATCAAAAGAATAGTTCAAATGCTGATGAAGATTACTCAGAAGACCCATGTTCTTGCAATGATCCATTTACAGAAAAAGAATCAGAACAAGAAGATAAACCATCTTCATCCGAAAACCCAAATAATCAAGACAGAACTTTTGAAAATAAAGGAAAGCAAGCCTCATTGTCAGATTCAGATTCTCAAAGTCCAATTTCCAAAAAAAGATCACACATATTTTGTACAGTACTTCCATTACGATACCACGTTAAAATTTCAGAATTAGAAAACCCCAACTTTTATTATGACAAGATGAATACGTGTATACACTGCGTGAAACGATTGTCAGTTAAGTACGCAGTTATCATAGGACCAGATGGTTTGTTTCTTGGACTGTTGGGCCATGTTACAGGATCATACAGTGATATGGATGTTTTGACCAAAAAAAACATTGAGGGGATTATGGCTGAATTTCAATATACAGATGATGAAAAAGCAAAAGAACCAAAAGATATATTTAATAAAGAATCTTCGTCATCATCATCATCTTCGACTAGCAACAACAAAACAAAGGAGCCATATTACATCTATGCTGGATGGAATTATGAAGATCTTCACAACCCAGTTTCTGTTTCTCAAGTTTTAACTGTTGGCGACGTATCTCGACACTATGCTGGAGATAACCATGAGGATAACCGTTTAATTAATGCTCAAGAAGTAACTTCCCCAAGCGCAGTTGGGTTAATATGCTCACGGTGCAATTATCTATATAATAATAATTTTGATATTCCTGAGGTTTGGAATCAACAGGGACCACACGATATATTTTATAAAAGAGAAAGAGCGCATTGGCTATATGAGCGCAGATGTACGGATTGTTTAATGGCGACTGGTGAAGATCAAACTGCTTGGAAACTTCGATATACTGCAATGGATTCCGTTTTAAAGGCCGTATATACCGACTATATGCATTTGAAGCCCAACAACAGCGTGCCATTTGATCTCAAGCGGGACGATCTTTATAAACAACTAAAGTTTGTTTTACTTTTACATAATTTCAAGAAATGCATCGAGAAGAAAGCGTCTCCATTGGGACTCGAAGCAATTGATTTGGACACTTACCTGCAACTTGCTGAAACTGAAAACCAAACGATTTTACAGGAAGCACAACAAAAGGTCGCTGATGACAAGTTGATTGTTTGCGAAAAGGGCAAAAACGGGCCGGATGGATTTTGTTTTGAAGAGCGCCATGACGCATTCTTAAATTATGTACTTGATACTTATAATGAAGTAGAGGGATATTTATGATACTTTTCATAAAAAACAATGAATAAATAAAGATGTTGGTTCTGAGCATTGTTTCTGAATATATTTGATTCAAACCGGATTTGGATAATTCACAAGTGTTGAGTGAATAGAAGTTTCATTTTTTAAACATGTTCAATCACAAGAATTTTTTGTTTACAATTGTTTGTCAAAAAAAAAAAAAAAAAAAAAAGAGAAACGGCTAAAAAATCATCACATGTTAAAATCAAAAAGGTTTTGACGTTCCACAATATTTCAATTTTTTTTTTTCAAAAGTTTTTCAAAAGCATTTCAACCAGCTTTTGAACAATACTTTAATTCTTTAGAAAAAAAAAAAAAAAAAAAAAAAAAAAAAAACGGTTCAGTCAACTACTTTGAAATGGATCCTTATTCAAATCCCGGCATTTCAAGGTACTTACTTTCTACTACACAAAAACAAAATTTGGCTGGACAAAGTTCGCCAACACCGACACATTATAGTTTACACAATGCTTCGACTACAAACCAACACTATGAACAACCGTCTCGGGACAATTTTGAACCAATAACAGAAGCGACGCCTCGGGCAGTTTTCGACAATGTTGATCCAGTATTAACGTCAACCAAAAGCCGCAGCACTACAAGTCTTGAAAGTTCACGCAACCCAACTGACGAGCGTACTCCCAAAATGACGATTCCTTTATTTGGACTGCCAAGCAGGTCTAGTTCGACACTCTTGTCATCAGTAAATAGTTTAACTGGAATGGGCGACTTTCAAAAGCCAACAGTTCGGGCATCGGCGTTGGCCTGTGACGACTTTTTTCCGGCTCCAGAACCAGATACTGAGGAATCTTCGTCATGGTTTAAAAGCACTGTTGAATTCGACGTTTCGGTTCATTCCTTTTCGTCACAACCGTCGTCTTCACCCAAGCGACAAAATAATAAAAATAATGACCAAGTTGACGCTTTTTGTCACGAAAAACCAACAGATTCTCAAGAACAGTATGGTAAGTTTTTTTTTCTTCATTTTGGACTAAAGTATTGAACTGTTTTTTGTTTCTGACATAATTTTGTACTCTAGGATCCTCAGTCTCTTTTGATTTGTATTCTGGCGACCAATCCAATTCCAGTTCTAAACCTGCATCTTGCTTAAACTCCAGCACCTCACTGCACTTTCCCAATCCAAAACCATCAACAGCTACCAAAATTTCTTCCCAAGACCAAAACGAAGACCAAAACCATATTGCCGACACGTTAATACCCAACCTACTTGGTTCAAGCCGTGCTGCAAACGCGTCCGCTAATGATCATGCGGCTGATGCAGAAACCAGTGATGTCATAGCCGACCAAGGCTCCTCTTTCAACGTCGAAGATTATTTACTTTTTGCGAGCCAGCTTGGTCAAGATCAGGTTAAAGAGTTGCCTTTCAGTGTTCGTCGGAAGATCAAGGCAATGGTTGCTGGAACTGCATCCGACAGCGATATTTTGTCGATTTCACAAAAACTTGATCCTATTCTTGAGTCATTGGGTTGGATCAGTGGTGATAAAAGAGAAAGACTGGATTCTGGTCATCAAAATGATGGTTCAACTCAAACTTCTGAATTTCCAAAGTCTCGTCCAAATGTCGATTTGCGAAACCAAGTATCCAATTCATCAAATGAAATAGAAACAGAACCCAAAGACTTGACTTTTCATAGCTCATCACAATCATTTACTTGTAGCCCTACATTTAACAAGTTACCTAATTCACCAAGCCAACATCAACAACACTTATTTTCTCATGACACACCTCACCATGAATCTTCAAGAAGAGCTTCAGTAAATTTTTTTCCAATCCATACCGGCGACCAAAACTCGAAAACTAAAATACATAGAAATTCTAGTCTTTTGAATCAGCATGAAAACTTGCAAAGAGTAAGAAGCAATATACCAGAAAGTTTAACGGGCTTAAACAGTCCTACAAACAGTATCCATAATGGTCTTCATAATGATATCCATTCTCCATTATCACGAAGTAAATATTCCAGCAGACGCAATAGTTTATTCGAAACTAGTCCAAATAACGATACTTTCCAGCGGGTTTCTAGATCAAACAGCTCGTTTAGTCCTTTTGGTTCTTTCTCGTCTTCTGGAACTGCTCCCACATCTCCAGCTTTACAATTTTTGACAAAGTTTGGGTCAGCTACGTCTAGTCCAATTGTCAGTCGACGAAGTTCAGCAGCAGGAAATTCAATGTATCCTGTTTCTTCCAACACCAGCAACAACAGTTTATCTTCGCGAAGGTGTACTGAAGGAATGTCTGCCAGTGTCGTGCAAGGCGACGAAGATGTAGGTGCACAGATTGGAAACTACACAATAGGTGCGCAAATTGGGTATGGTGGTTTCAGTGTTGTTCGAGATGCAACAATTGTTGATGAAGAAAGTGGGAACCAAGTTGTTCGGGCAGCCAAAATCATGGAAGCTAAGGCTAATGCTGCAGATATCCCAAAAGAAAAACTAGAAGAATTGGAACAAGAAGTTGAAAAACAAGTTGAGCAATATAGACATTTTTTGGTTGAAGAAAATAAAAAAGAAAATGATTCTATTGCTATTCCAAAAACTCGAAAACCTTTATTTACACAGTATTCTAATCTTTCATTATCTCCAATGTCTTCAAAATCTTTACCCGTTTTTTCTCACTTTTCTTTTGATTCATCGGCAACCAAACCATCAAACTCTACAACATTTGATGGACCTGAACAAGAGTTTAACAAAAAACCAATAACTGAAAAAGTGAATGATTTCAGAATACATTTGCAACGCAACAAAATCCAGGATTATGTACATGAGCAAAGTGAACGCATACAGTCTGGAATAGATCACGAAGTTATGTTATGGAAAGAATTGGATCATCCCAATATTTTAAAACTTTTAGATGTTGTTACAAAATCTAATAATGACATTCATTCTAAATGGAGCATATCTGAACTTATGACACCCCATAAAACTATTTTGCAGTCTCCTCTTTCTAGAAACCAATCTCGATCAGGATCAATTGAACTTTCGTCAAACCCGTTATCTTTAGCCACTGGCAATATAAACAACAACACATTTTCCAGTTCATACACTACAATTGCTAGCAAAGGTTCTGAACTCGATACAAACATTTACTCATTAAACACTGGCGTACGTACTTACTGTTTTTCAGACAAGATTTCAAGTGGCACATTGCACGATTTGGTAAAAGCACATCACAAAGTTGGACTTGACTTTGAATTGGTGTGTGGGTACGCAAAACAGTTGGCCAATGCGGTTTTGTATTTACATGAAAGCAAATGTGTTGTTCATCGTGATGTCAAACTCGAAAACTGTTTGATTGAAAAAAAAGAAAAAAAAGAAAACGGCAAACGGCGGTGTGATGAAAAACGGAATGAAAAAGTATATACATTGTTGCTTTGTGATTTTGGAATGGCGGAATATTTTGGAAAAGATGGTCAAGACAAAAATGTTCAAACTGTTGATAATGTTGATAATGAGTTGGATGAAGATACACCAATTAGTACATCGTCAGCCATAAAACAAGACCACAACCAAAATTCCTCATTTGATGCCAATGATACAAATACACACACGACTGTTGAAAATTTTGGATCTATACCCTACGCATCACCTGAAACTTTGCAATCCCGAGTTCCCATTGCTTTACCAAGCGTGGACGTTTGGTCTTTTGGTGTAGTTTTGTATGCACTGATCATAGGCGAACTTCCTTGGTCACACCCTTTGGGCCCTGTGCTACGGGAAATGATTACTGAAGGCAAATGGAATAAAGAAAAGGTGAAAAGAAGGTTAGACTCAGGGCCCGATTTAAATACCAGTTCACAAAGAATCATTGACCTTTTGGACCGCATATTTGAAAAAAACGGTTCTAAAAGAATTACGATGCGAGAGATTGTTGATGGAAATTATTTTGGATAAGAAACAATATTTTTTTAATGAAAATTTAAATATTTATATATATAATGAACTTATTGATCTTTCTTTTCTTCCTCATCTTCTGCTTGTTTCTTAAGAGCAGCTTGTCTTTTCTTTTTGACAACCACGTTGTTATAAGTGACAAGGAAGAAAGCAAACAATGAAAAGAAAGGAACCCAAGCTTGTTCAGGAACAAAATTTTGGGCAAAGGCCAGGACCAAAGGCGAAGAAAGCCAAGAATATTTCTGGACAGTCAAAAAGGCTTGTTTCCAAGACGCGTAAACTTGCGAAAAGGATCTTGCGCCAGCAAATATCGACATGAAGGCCAAAAAGACAGTGTTTTGGATGGGCGTCACGAGCAATTGAGAAGCAACGATTTGGGCAAGTTTCCACACCGCAGTGGTTTTGCCGCGGAACGCTCGCTGTAAAGCAGCTACAAGGTAATGCGAAAGAGGAGCAGAGACAAGCAGTCCGTAAAGAGCCATTTTGGGAACACGGGAAGAGATGTAGGATCCAGTCTTTGGATCCTTTTCGCCAGCAAGGTAGCTTGCGAGAACTTCGGAAATGGCATTCAAAAGTCCAGAGGTTATGGATTTTGTGCGGATGGGGTTAGTTTGAAGCTGGACGAGGTAACGAGTGAGAAGAGATAGCTGGACTGGACTAGCAGCTGAAGTAGCGGTTGATATAGTATCAGCGGCAGCAGCGGCAGTGGGGTTGGTGGTGTGAAGAGCGGGAGAAGACATTTTGGTTCGAGTACAAACTGATATTGATGATATCAACGATTTTGGTGATAGTAAACAAAACAACAAGGAAAGAAGGTCTGGTTGGAGTCGATGCGCAGCTTTTTATGCCATGGCCGAAAATGTGGGGGAGCCTGTTGCTGGACGCAAAGAGTGGCGGCGATTGGTGGAAATGGAGCAGGCCGTTTAACTGAATCGATTCAGTTAAGGTGTGAAGCCTTGTTTCCAGAATCCAAACCACTGGACAAGAACTGTCGGCGTTGGGAACGTTTGGAACTCATTCATCGTTAGTACTTGTTAGCATCCGTATTGCGCCATGTCTCAGCCTGAAAAACCGACTGAAAACGATGCAGGCATTGAAAAGGAATCTGGTCCTAATAACAGAGCTGGTCAAGTCATAAACAACCAAAATGACCACAACGACATCAAAGACAGAAATGCTACCAACCCAGCAACCTCCTCACACCTGCTGGTTGCTACTTCGGCACCCCCATCTCCAGGCACGGCTGAGCCCGCTCCAGCAGCCCAGGTCACGCTTTCCACGCCTAAACCCGCCGTTCCCAGCACCACCACCACCGACACCTCGACTACC
>JAJLVH010000065.1:0-19949 GCA_030570155.1 Magnusiomyces magnusii
GTACAAGATCTTATTTTATACCACGAACAGGTGTTTGCAGGAATTGAAGCTCGTGCTGACCGTGCACATGCTGACCGTCGCCGTTCCCGATCAGCATCAATATCTGAAGCCAACCGTCGTTTCAACATTGAAGAAAGAAACAAGGCTATTGTCGCAGCTGCTTACAAAAACGGTGGAGGTGCTGGAACGTCATCTTCATTAAACATGTCTAAAATTTTGGCACTCAACAATAGACCATTATCGCCAGCACCATCACATCATGGCTCAGCAAGTAACTCTGTAGCTGGATCAGCACCCAATTCACCGCCTAGAACTGGACCTTTGCCGCTTACCCTTTCTTCACATATTCGATCCAAAAACTTGAGTATTAGTTCTAATGGTGACGATGAAAACGGAAGTACTACCATTGTTATTCCACCCGGATATAATAATGAAGGAGTTAATGAAGGATTTGGATTTGGCTCTCCATTGAGCAGTGTTCGCAGCAGAAATGGAAGTTCTGCTAGTTTGCTTCCTCCACAACCTCGTGGCCATCACAGACGAAACTCATCTACTGGTAAACGATTGAGCATGTCATTCCTTGATCCTCCAGCAAAACTCGGCAGCACATCTAATAGTATTTACAGGCATGCTAGTCACAGCAGTGTTGGAAGTGCAGGAAGTGTTGCTAGTAATGGAAGTACGCATAGCAACGTTGACAGAGTTGGAGCAGCGAGCTCTCCTGCTGTTTCTGAAACACCAAGTTATAAACCTAACTCAGAAGAGGTTTCAACAGACACAACTCAGCAATGAGAAAGAAATATACTGTCTTTTTGTCAGTAAAGTGCGATTGTCGATAATAGTTGGGTGATTTGGTTAAGTTAGATTTGATATTACGACAATAACAGTATAGAGTAAGGGTTTACAGATATGACATTACTATTACGAGCAAGATTTATTTTTTTTTTTTTGTTGGGAATTCCAATGGAATAGCTAACGATGCTAATTAATTTACAAAAAAAATCAATGGTTTTATTTAGGGTAACATAGAGGTTAAATTTTTTTTTTTTTTTAAATTTGATAAAACAAATCAAGTTGTATTTTTTTACTTGACTTGTGATGCTTCATTATTTGTGTGAATTGATCTAACATGTACTGTTTTTAACGAGAGAGAGAGAAAAAATCGAACAATAGAATGAAAATGTAAAACAATGTCAACAAGAAAAACAAAACACAAAAAGAAATTTTTTTTTAAAATGCAAATGTAGAAACACATTTTGTATAGAACTAAAGCCGTTATTTATTGCATTTAATGGATTGTTGTTTTGTGACTAGTTTTTATTCTTTTACAAGTAATGAAATGTAGCAAGATCCCGAACGAGACTTGACAAGATTCAGGAACAGAAATAGAAAAGACTATTTTTGATGTACTTTGATTTCAATCGATTTACTGAAAATTGACGGATTTGACAACTGTTGTTTGAAGTCGTTGGATTTTAATAGATTCAATAGAGATATATATATATATATATAACTATCAATCTTTGCACAGTTCACCATTTCTTTAACTAAATAACTAATACAAAAAATCGTTTTTATTAACCAAACTTATCGGTTGAAAATTTTATTAACATTTATATTTTTATCTATCATAACTCGTAATCAAACCAATTAACCAATTTTTTTTCTTTTTCATTTGTATTTTCATTACCTTCTTTTAAATGTCTAAAAACACCAACAAACCAGCTCAGTCTGTAAAAACAACACCTTTTTCAGAGATGGACCACAAATTCCACCTCGAGTCAGCCTCACCCTTGTCTAACCGTCGCATTCGACGACTAACGCCGCATTCCAATTTGTATATCAAGCATCATCAACAATCTTCAACAACTTCATCGCCAACACCTTCAAGAGAGAAAGTCGTCGTTGTTAGTGAACCAGTTCCGGATTACACAATCTCGTCTAGTTGTGCTTTTTTGCCTACACCGATTGCTGAAGAATCGCCTTCTTACACGTTTCACCCGCCTTTGGCTCCATCTCCACCTCACCTCAACTCAACTCCTAAACCAATCAATGAACCTGGTTTTCGTCAACTTGTGTTATCAAAACGATTTGAAACACCACTAACGTCAACTCCTCACAAATTTTCAGCCTCAAGCTCAGCTAAAAGCGATATTTCATATACATCTTTTCCAAAGCACAAGTACACAGATGAAAAAAAACAAGGTCATGATATGCACTATGATTCCTCAAATACTTTACATGAAGCCAACAGTATTTACAGCGTTGACATGAATGGACACCATTGTTCAAAATACAACTTGGACCCACCCGATTTTAACAATAACGACGGTAATGATAGATACTACAATGCACCACCTGCACAAGTCACGTCTCATAAACCATATGTTAGTCTTGGAGCTCGGTTGTCCCAAGTTTGGATCAACGCACATACCATTTTCTTGATTTTGGTTATTGTCAAAATCATATCATTCACTTCTACTTTACACATGATGCTCAATGCTGCCGAATTGACTACTGAAGATAACTGTGATGCTGCTGAATCCATGGCTTCTCACGCATTAGCTGCTCCTCGCGAACTCGCATACGGCGCCACTACCATTCTTGAAAAAGGTGTCGAGTACGGTATTGTTGCCTTCATGTCGCTTATTTACATTCTTTTCCAGATTCTTGAAGAAGTTGCTTTTTTTGCTTTATCCACTTTGGTTGGAACATACGCTTGTTTGATCACCGCAGCTGTTGATGAAGTTGCCGATGTTGGCTTGAGTATTGCTGAAGACGTTATTGGATTTGCAAACAAAACCGTTGATGCAGTGGTCACTAGTTTAGAAGATAGTTTGGAAGCTGTCGAAAAGGCTGTTAGCAGCGTTACTGATGTTATCAATGAAATCCATGGTGTGTTTGACTCTAGCAAGAATAACGACACTTTCACCATTCAAAACATCAACATCAATCTTAGTGGTCTCAAAAATTTAACAATTCCTTCATCTGTCACTGATTCCATTGAAGATTTAAAAAACAAAGTTCCAGATTATGCTACAGTTACCAACAAAACTAGACAAGTTATTAGTCTTCCATTCAATGCACTTTTTGGCGAAATCAACAAAACAATCACAGCTGAACATATTGCTTATAACCGTTCAGCAGTTACTTTACCTCCCCAACCATCTGTTTTGCTTTGTTCCGCAAGTTCAGTTAGCGCATCTACTGGTGCAACTCCTACTCAAACCTTTTTCAAACTGTTGCACTCAATTATTCACGATATCTGCAAAGTTTTCGTCATCTTGCTCATCATAGCTGCCGTCCTTGTTTGTGTTCCTGTTGCTTGGCGAGAAATCAGAAAATGGATTTGGTTTAAAGCTTGTGCTGAACGTGCTGCTGCTTATGAAATTGCAGTAGAACAAACTGGTATCAATTCTTATGAAAAGTCAAACAACAGTGCTGTCGACAAAGTTACAAGATTTTTCAACTCAAATTCTCCAAGCACTCGCGTTTCTAAATTCATGGCTGTCATTATTAGAGCAAGCAACCACTGGACATCCAAATTTCAAGACTTTGTTGCCAAACACATTGGCAATCCTAAAGGTGACCGATCTGGAATTGGACCTGGCAATAAGCCTGGAAATAATCATAAAAAGGTGATGGCAAGATGGTGGGTTGAATACGTTTCATACCAGCCAGCGTTAAATGTATTGTTTCTTGGTTTTTGTGGTTTGCTTATTGTCATTCTTCAATTCGTCATTTTCTTCAAAGTTAAGCATGCATACACAAGTGCGATTTCAAATCAAGGTCATTCTAGTTCAATTCTTTCCGACAGCAACCTCCTATCACTTGGTAAAGCTGAAACTTCAAAAGCCATTGCGCAAGTAGAAGATGGTATCGACAACTGGGTTTTCACAGCAAAC
Source organism: Magnusiomyces magnusii (assembly GCA_030570155.1). Taxonomy (NCBI): domain Eukaryota; kingdom Fungi; phylum Ascomycota; class Dipodascomycetes; order Dipodascales; family Dipodascaceae; genus Magnusiomyces; species Magnusiomyces magnusii. Next base: position 3,906 of record JAJLVH010000065.1, read on the forward strand.
AATGAAATGCATCGAGTACAAGATCAAGTCAATGAACATATTTTGGGCTGGGTTCATGATGCTACTGGACACATTAACGACAGTATTTCTGTTTTTTACGACTCAATGAATGACGAATTGGCTCATGTTTTTAACAATACTATTTTCTATAAAGGTATTTCTAATGTTGTTTATTGCACAATTGGGTCCAAAATCGAAGCTATTCAAAAGGGTATCGTTTGGCTTAACAATAACACCAGAATCAATTTGCCAAATGTCACTGCTGACATGATTGCCAACGCAACTCAATCAGAAATTCAAACTCTCAGTAATTCTAATTCATCAACATGGTCAAATGATACTATAAAAACAACAACGATTTCATCCACTTCAACACCATCTTCTTCGGGTGCATCTAAAATGGATGTCCTTTTGTCAAAAGCAAAAACTGTTCTCGAATCTGGTATCAATTTTGTTTTGAATTACACAGAAAGTAACATTTTCCAAGAGCTTTACATTTCTCTTGCATTAATTGGTGCTTGGGTGTTTGTTGCATTAATTGGTTACATTTATTGTGCAATCATTGTTTGGAAGGAAACTAAAAAATCAGAAGCTGAGGCTTTAGCAGGGTACGACGGTACTAGTCCTGGTGGACAAAATGCGCCAAAGAACCGCGGCATTGTTGGTTACATTTTAAGATTCTTGGGTATTGCAGGCTCGATCAGTAAGACAGGTTCAAAGGTTATGTTTGGACCTTTTGGTTCAGTAGTAGCATTAGGTATCGGCGGCTTGGTCAGTGCAATTGGTGCATCCGTGGTTGGAATTTCTAAACTTTTTGAAAAGAAAAAGCCAACAGCTCAAGTCTTCAAATCAGGATCTAGTTTTTCACCAATTACCAAAGGTCGGAAAAAGAAATTGGGATCAGCTTTTACCTTCAACAATAAAATGTTTAATAACAAACAAACAAACTCTGGAGTTCAGTATCCTCAAAACGCAGCAACAAGACCACCAAAACGAATTTCTACTATTCCAGGAATTGGATCTTTTGAATATCTCAGTCCTTATTCAAACGAAAAGTCGGCATCTAAAGTTGAAAACACATATTCGACGCCTTTTAAATTTTCCAAGTCAACTAGTCCTTCTAGCAATGAAGAATCATTTATTGAAAAGATATCATCGCCGCCGAGACCATTGAATAATCCCAAAGTTATGCAACACTCAGTTCCTCTTAACATTGTCACACACAAACAACATAATTCCACTTCTTCGTCACATTTACTCAATGCTGACGGTTTTCAAAATAGATCAGAAGTTCCAGATTTCCACAGTTTCCCATTACCAGTCAAAACCAACAACCCATTCCTTCAGAATTCAAAAATAAATACTTATTACAATAGTGAGGTCGAGAAATCTCCCATCGCTCCGTTAGTTCCACCAATGTCATTTTTTGATCAAAGAATCGAAAGCAAAAATACACAGGACAATAATCACACTTTAGCTCTTAATCCATCAACAAGTAATGAGGTTAATGAGACAAAAGATGTGCTAAATACCACTTCTCTTTTAAAACAGTACGCATTGGAGGAAGAAAAAAAAAGAAAACGAGAAGATGAAGAGTTAGAATATGAGTTTGGTGAAATGCATTCGCCGCCATGTTATCACAACGCATCAACTATGGCTAGAGACTGGAGCACAGGCTCACGACGAAAAATGGATGGAATTCAATCTTTTTATGAATCAGCATCATCAACTCCAACTCGTTCAAATTTTGATAAAAAAGGAAAATTAGGTAATGGATTAACTAAAACAATCACATCAGTCCAACAATCGTTGAACACTTCATCAATACCCAAACTTCCTCAATCAGTGCACCTCAAAGATATTGAGGTCTCCAGAGCAGAAAAAGCATATGCTCGGAGAATGACGCTGGATTCGCCAATTTTGGGAGTTCAGCCACAAAGTTTGTTTGGACTCATTAGTGCCAATGATTCATCTACAGACGTTAGTCAAGTACCTAAAACGCCAACACGACAGCCCATAGATTTCGGTATCAATCCATTCACTCCACCTGGATATTACGGCGAACCACCATCGCCAGCAAAGCAATCGTTTCAGGCATCAAGAGCAAATAAATATAACCAAGGCACAGGAAGACTTTATGGAAACTTGAAATTAAACAGTATGGCAGAAATTTCGCCATATTCGCGGTCTCCATTATCACCAGTAACACCTCGAAATGTTAAATCGCCAAAGTTTTCTAAGTTCCATATTTCGCCGGCTAATCCTTTTGATAATTTTTATGAATTGAAGTCAGAAGAAGAAAGAATGTGCAAGCCAAATATTCATGGATTCAAGAATGAAGGTTTCAGTAAAAAAGAAAATGACGATAATGACGATGATGATGATGATTTGGTTGTTATTGAAGGACCAAGATCAGCATCAGTTACACCTAAAAGCGTCTCGAGTAACAAAAGACCTTCACTAAAAATGTCACCAGTAACTCAAAGAAAAAGTCAACATGTAACTGTTTGTTATAGTCCATGTTAGATAATTTGATAGTTGAAAAATAAAAAATTTTACAATTCACAAACTAGTTTTCTCATTAATTTTTACTTTATTTTAACCCTTTTGTTATTTAAAACACTGAAACGAGATGATAGTCATGAATCATTATAACCATTAACCACTTGCTTTGGGAAAAAGGCTTCGGGACCAGAATAACATCATGACAAATACATCTTCTGTATTGTCAATAATTAAAAGATGGTTTTTGGCTGAACGATACATCTCATCAATATCAAAATTCTTGTCATGTTTATGTTCTTGTGGGTATATTTAGATTATCAATCGACTCTTGCAATTGTAGATGGTTTTGAGGATAAAACTAATGAACAATCATCAAATTACCATTGACGGAAGTGTCAAGAATGTCCATTCGTTCATTTTAAATTTTTGGACCCTAATGTGCATTGAACCTAGTAATGATCTTCACAATGACTACAATTCTAGACAAAATTGATGAACCATTGGTTAGATTCATCACGATATTCAATCCAATCACTCAATTTGAATTATTTCAGCCCAGTCGATATTTGTTATTTGGGTCAACATATGAAATACTTATGCTATAATCATCAACGGACCACTCACGCCCGCCTTGTCGTTCCCCACAACACGGCTTGATAAACTGTCCTTACATAATAAATTCTGCTAATGATTAGTGAGATTATAATAATAATTAGGTAACACTGCTCTGTTTGTATCCATTTCTGCAAATAAGCAACCGGGAAAATGTGCTTAGTCATTTGAATATGAGTAAAGCTGACAAATGTATCACATAATCATTTTTAACACGCGTTGTGGGCCATTATATATAAGCAGTCTATTCCCGCCTCACGCGTAAAGACATTTTTTTTTAACTGAAAAAATTGATTGAAAAAACAAGCAATAGTAATATTATTTCTTTTTTTTTTTTTTTTTTTTTTTTTTAGAACAGGAATACCAAAAAAATAAAATCAAGTCAAATATTCAATGGCTTCAAAAATGGTTAGTTCTTTAAATTCTGCTTCGAAAAGAACCTCGTCTTCTCAGACTTCAATGTCTGCTGACATTGATTCGTCAAACACGGATCAAGTCCATTCGATTTTAAACAATTCTCAACAAATCAATGAAGAAGAGGATGACACGAGCATGTACATTAATTTACCGCCTGCTGATGAATCAAACGAAGAGCAGGTGGATCAACAAGAACAGGAAGAACAATCATCACAAGACATTAAAATGGCAAATTCAATACCAAATGAACAATTTGACGTGACTAGTCATCAACCTGTTGATTCTATATTACATCAAGATTCAGAAGAAGCCCAATCTACAAATTCTCGTTATGATTCCATGACGATTGACACAAAGGATAATTCTCCACAACCAACTCCCAGCGAAGTTGCAGTAGCTGTTGCTGCTGCTGCTGCTGCTGGTGATATTCACCATGAAGACGATGAGAGCAACAACGGTAATTCTAACAACAACAACAATAATAATAATAATAATAATAATAATGGCTCTATTCAACAAGAAGCAAATTCTGAAATGGTGACAGCAGCTGCGGCCGCGGCAGCTAAAGTGGCTGCTGCTGCTGCTGCAGACTCTTCGCGTGAATCAGATTCTGAAGATGTGGAAATGAAGGAAAAGCGAAAAGAAACAGATTCAAATACTGAGAAAAGTGAAAAAGACACAAATAATGATGGAACACTCGAATCACAATTGTCTAAAGATGGATACCCTAAAAAGCCTACTGATTTGCAATCAACTTCTGGTCTTGATGATTCTGATGCAAATGCTTCGGCTTCATCTAAAGCTGATCCGCAAATTACCTTTACTGAAAATAATGAACCTCTTTCTAAAAATGTTGATAGACCTTGGCCAATTGATAAAGCAGTCACCGAAACTGAATTCCAACATGTCCCACGTGCTCTTCGTGAGTCTCTTGTTGAATCGTCTGAGTACGCTAACGGTCTTACTCATATTGCTCAAATCCGACCTCAATCTTTTTCTTCAAAATCCGAAACAATTAATTTTTTGAAATTCTTTAGCTTTAGTGAAGGATTTACTTTAAAAAGAATTGATTCGGAATCATCAACCGAGCGTTTAGTATACGGATGTGCACACTCTCAGCAATATGAGGCTAAGGTCAATGCAAACCCTTTAAAGCGGCCTGCCGACTCTAACGACGTTGAACCGTGTAATTTTCGTGCCACCGTCACTTACAATAACGATTCATGTAACTGGGATCTTGAATCACCATCTCCCGACCACAACCATGGTCCAGTTGGTCCTGCGGCATCTGCCAAAAGACGTCGATTGACTTACTTTCAAAAAACCCTCCAAGATGGATTTATGCCTCCCAAATTTTCGATTCTCAAAAAGAAAAATGCAACATACCCTTCTGCTTCATCTATTTTTACCAGCAGTAGTTTATATTCTGAAGATGCACCACAGACTCACAATGGCAAGAAAGTTGACAATCTTCGTGGGCTTGTTGGCGCGTTGCGCTTTGATAACGCGTATGTCATTGACAGACTCGACAAAAATGGTTCAGTAACACATCTTTTTTGGACAAACCAGGATTGTATGGACATGTTGCAACTTTTCCCCGAAGTTTTGTTTATTAATATTGTTCGTGATGCCAATATGATGCCTTTGGTTCACATTGTTGGTATTACATGTTTTGATACAACATTTGAAGTTGGTTATGGATACCTAAAGACATATGCTTTGGAAGGATTAGTGTGGGTGATGAATAGTTTAAAAGAAATCGCAACTAAAGCTATTCAGTGCCAAAAGCCATATCAACCATCTGCTGTAATTATTCGTCATGATCTTCAATTGATGGGCGCAGTTGAACTCCAATTTGAAAATACATGCCAGTTTTGTGTTTCTCAACTTATGCGCGATGTGAATGAAAAAACCGGATCGTATTTTTCAAACCCAGACGAAAGAAAGCAATTTATTGAAAAATTTCAAAAACTTGTTGATTCAGAAACTGCCGACATTTATGCGTTCAACGAAGAGGGGTTTAAGAAGGAATACCAAGGAACCAAGATTTTGGAATATGTCACGTATCACTGGCTCCAACAAAAAACAAGATTTGTTCGTGCCTGGGTTGACCAACATTTACATTTTAACAACTACAGCATGGGCAAAGCTGAAATTGCACAAGCGACTATTGCCAACTATGTACACGAGTGTGATGGAGATGTGTTGAAGTTGTATTACAGAATTTCTGGGTTTTTAAAAAAAAGCAAGGAGGGATATGAATTGCTTGTTAAACAAGAACAAGAAAAGTGTCCATTGAAATTTTTTGTTCCATTTTTTGATGACGTTAGATTTCGAATTTCGACACATGCGCTTGAACTTATTAAAGAGCAACATGAGCTTTATTTAGAGGCACAATCAAATCATGAGTCGTTATCCAGATGTACATCAATGTTTACAAATACGACTGGATTGCCATGCAAGCACACACTTGCTCGGCCTCCAACAATGGACGATATTCATCCTCATTGGTGGTTACACAAGCAAAAACATCATCGAGTACCACTATCAGCACATGAACGCAAGTTGATTGAAGTTTCGTCCAAATTTGAGCGAACTTTGTCGCTTGCTAAGCAACACTTTTTCAATATGGTGTCGCTTGAGATGAAGGAAGTGATGTTGAATGAAGTGATGAAGTATTTTGCTAGTATTGGAGTTCCAGGAATTGATGAAGTGAATGTGTTGTCGTCAGGAAATGTATTAAAGGGATCTCCATTGCCTAATCCTAGAGCCACGTCGCCAGCCATGTCGCCATCTACACATCATCATCACATACTGTCCGGCTCGACTTCGCCAGCCCATGCAAGTGGAAGAATAGCGACTCCAACTACCAGTCTTCATAAGAATAGTGTAAATGGCGTCATGTCGCCAATTCATCATGTGTCGATGAATACTTCGGTTCCTGGTTCGATTGCACATAATGGACATAATTCATCAATTGGAACAAGTGGTCGGGGATCTTTAGAAGGATCACCTGAAAACGCACCCTTATCGTTACCCAACATGCCATCATCTATGTATTTGAATCTCAGAGGCTCTCAAGATCATTCCAATGGAAATGGTGAGGGACAATATGCAGTTCATGATAATTCAGCAGCAAATGAAGTTGATAATACAAATAGCGATGTATCGGGATCAGCAACATTGTCTAGCAATAACAGTCGGTACCAAACGCGTAGCGCAGCAGAGTTCAATGAGTTGGCAGCGGCAGCGGCAGCAGCAGCAGCAGCCGAGACGGGAGCGAGTAATAACAACAGTGCAGCAAATAACAATGGAGGATCAAGTATGATGGGATCACAGTATCATTTCAAAGGAAACATGGCGAAAAGCAGTAATAGTACATACCCGGCCAGTATTGCAAATATCATGAACAGTCCTAATCCAGGAACGCAGCATCTTGGAGGAGGAATTCAAAACATGTCTATTTCTCAGCAACAGCAGAGTTTGTCGCACGAAGAAGAAAACGATGATTCGGCAACGGTGTCAGCAGCTCGCAGTATATTACAAGTATCGGGCAACAATAACATGGCTACACCTCGAAAGTGTGGCAAGTGTAACCAAATTGGTCATAATTCAAGAACATGTGGACAACGTATTTCGTTTGACGGGTTATAAAGTAATGTTATTTACGATTTTTAATAATTTTATGTTATTTTTTTTTTATTTGATGATGTTGATTTTGATTGGTATTGATGTCAATTTCGTTTACATTTAAACCCAATCGGCTCGTATTCAAACAATTTAATGTTTATACATTGACATTTGCCAGAAAGTGTCTACGTAATGAACTTTAACCCTAAACACAAAAATGTTTATGAACTAGATGGTTTTACCCTCGTATTTTGATGTTCACGACTCTCAACTGCCAAAAAACCACCTACTTTTCTAAAAAAAAAAACCGGAATTTCGTTCTTTTCCGAAACTTCAAAACGTTATTTTGACATTTGTGCAGCCGCGCGTTACATAAGCGGCGCCTTCTGGTGCCGTTCTTTTTCTTAGTGTTGTTGCCAATATCGAAACTACTTTTGTTTTTCCATTGCCTATTTATTATTCAGCTATTTCTTTTTCTTAATTTACTTCATTATCAAAACGAGTTTACAATGTCACAGCCTTTAGATCCTAACAAACCTAGTCAACAAAACCAGCAACCAGCTTCTTCAAATGCTTCAATCTATTCTACACCTTCAAGTGTTCCATCAACCCAACCATCAAGTGCTTTTTCACGAGGAAATGCTTCAACAGTTCCAACATCTACTTTTTCCAATCGCTCAACTAAACGCTTTCAAGCAAGCAATTTACTTCGCATTTCTGATAATAATGAATACCAGGCAGCTGAGCCATCTACTAACCAAAGCCAAAACCAGCATCCTTCTCCAAGATCAGCACATTATCAAACGTCATTTTCTAGTCCAGATTTAGATTCAAATTCTTCTTCATCTACTTTTAATCCATCTCACCAGTTTTTTCCAGCATCTAGTAATTCCTTATCTTTCACTGCATCTTCTCCATCTATAACTCCATCTCTCAATCCTTCACCATCTCCGCCTTCTCCACAAGACCCTGATCTTCAATCATCTCAAACTGCTAGCCTTTCCGTCGTCAATGTTTTGCAACGATTAGCCGAAAACTTGTCTAGCTGCCAAACTCATGCCAACAACAATCTTGAAGGAGGCTTGTTACGAATAGCTTTAAAAATCGAGCACTGCATGACTGAAGCATTATCTTCTCCCTCGTTACAAACCGTTACCAAAGACTCCATTTCTGTATTTCAAGATTCCCCATTGTTTATAATTGTCCGCACATGCTTACACTTTATCGACAACTTTTTGTATGAACCCAGTATGAGCACTCGGCGATCTGTTTTGCTCAATCAACTTTTTACACTCGGTGTAGTGTTGAAAATTCTTGATGAATCTCAATATAATACTCCTGAGCTTGGTATTTATGCCATGAGTGCATCATCAACAACATCTGTTGAAGATATCCCTAGTTTTAACCAAATCGTCACTATTTTAGAGCTCATGACATATCATCAGTCTGACGCAACCAATGATCAAGATGGTGCATTTATTGCACCAGTTTTACGAGGTCTTCATCCTAACTTTGCAGTCCCTACTTTTTACTTTGGATATCCGCGGTTGGTTTCGGAACATCGACGTGCTATGATTGCGTTGTGTGATTCGTATAGTGACTTCGCTCACTTTTTCTGTGCTCAAAATTGTATTAAAGCAGCAGCTGCTACAAATGAATCTATTTCTTCGATACCATCTCGTCCAACTGCAGATTTCAATGGTTTTATGGCACCTTTCAGGGTTCCTACCGATCCTTTTGCACCCCCAATATCCATGTCTCTTTCTACAGATTCCATGACCACAAATGTTAGCGGAACACTTGGCGGGTACATTTTTCCAAAAGTTGACGCAAACGATAAGGACTATGCTGAGTATTCGACATCAACGTATGCCGTGACTTGTGCGCACGTATGTCCGGTTGGCGAAAACAGTTATCCGTGTGTTACGATACCCTCGATGTTTATGGTTAATGTGTTTTGTAGGCTGTTGCAAAGGGAAAGAAGCCGGTATCTTGCTGGGACTCAAGAATATGAAACGTATGAAAAGGCGTTGGAAGATGTCAAGTCACGGTTTTTTCCGTCAAACACTTCGGGAAAAGCAAATACATTTGGACAAGTGATTTGGGGCGAGCGCGAGATTGTGAATGGGCAATTGTCAGATATTGCAGTAATCAAATGTGACGAACGAATAAAGTGCAGAAATACGTTAGGAGATGACGTGAACTTTACGCAATACGATGCCGGACTACGGTTTGGAGGTTTGGAAGTGAAAAGAGTTGTTCGAGAACTTGAGCCAGGAATGGATGTGTTTAAATACGGAAGCACTACAAAGTATACGGCTGGAAAGTTGAATGGACCCAAGATTGTGTATTGGAGTGAAGGGACGTTAAAGTCTAGTGAATTTGTTGTTGCGTCTGGAGGACCGTTTGCGAATGGTGGAGATTCGGGAGCTTGGATTTTACAAAGAAATGGAGATGGTTTGTCTAACTTGTCTGACTTGTCTAATTTGTCAGTTTATGATTCAATCAACCCAACAGACAATGGAATCAATGTGCCACCGTTTCTTTCAAAAAGACCAGAACCTGGATTAGGTGTAGTCGGAATGCTACATTCGTACGACGGCGAACGACGTGAGTTTGGATTATTTACGCCGATTGGCACCGTTCTTGACCGTCTTGAAGAAGTGACGGGTGTGGCATGGGGTGTTGTAGGTATTACAGAAAAAGGAGACGATGAAGGTATGGGTCCTGGAAATAGTGATACAAGTGATGATGAATGTAGTAAACAGTATAGAGAACGTGAAGTTTATTGATTTATTGTTTTTAACTAGACTAGTTATCAAAAATCAAAATTAGGAATGTTATTTACAAACATGATGACAGTGGAAACTAGCGCCGCATGGTCATTTAAGTTCTTATCTATCACGTGATTTAGAGTATATAAATATTGCTTCCTTAGATTAACAGTTTGCTTTGTTTTTATTTTTATTTTTATTTTTAAAATGGTCACAATTATTGGAAAACCGTTATCTTTGATGATACTTTTGTTGGTATCCACATTAGTATATGACATTTGCACTGCTATAGATTTCAGAGTCAGTAGTAGCAAAGATACCAATTATAATAATGACGAAAACGAAAAACTACAAACCCCAATCCATTCTGCAGGAACTTGCGCACTTTACTCTAGCTGTGGCAAACAGTCGTTGTTTGGATCAGAATTGCCGTGTCCAGCAAACATTGAAGCTAAATATCCGGATACAAAGACCCGAAAGCAATTGGTTGATGTGTGTGGACAAGAGAATTGGAGTGAGGGGCCAATTTGTTGTGATGCTGGGCAGGTGAGTAAAATGACTAAATTTTTTATATTTACTAACAAAAAAAAAAAAAAAAAAAAATAGATCAAAGCACTTGGAGAAAACTTGAAAAAAGCAAATAAATTCATTTCTTCATGTCCCGCATGTGAAGAAAACTTTTTACAATTTTTTTGCCGGTTCACATGTTCACCCAACCAGTCACAGTTTGTCAACGTGACCAAGGTCGGAAAGTCACGAAGCGGCGAGCTGGTTGTTGAAGAGCTTGAACACTTTGCTGACCCAGAGTTTGCCAGCGGGTTTTACGATTCGTGTAAAGATGTCAAGTTTGGAGCCAATAGCAATGCAATGGACTTTGTGGGAGGGGGTGCTAAAAACTATACACAATTTCTAAAGTATTTGGGCGACAAAAAGCCGTTATTGGGCGGGTCGCCATTTCAAATGGATTTTCCATGGGATGAGACTCCAAAAGAGATTGAAAGAAGTTCAGGAATTGTGAGAAAATGCGATGGTGGTGATGAAAGATTTCGATGTGAGTGTAAAGACTGTCCAAGCACGTGTGATTCAGGCGTGACGACAGCTGAAGAAGAGCATGTGCATGGATATGGATTCAAATTGAAGCAGTTTATTTCCGAACGTGTGACTGGTTCGATGGGTTTGAACGAGTATGCGGGCTATTTTGGAGTTTTCGTGATTGTTTGCCTGAGATATTTCTATAAACGGCGCACGACGCGTTTGGCGACAGCCGAAAAAACGCGTGTGGATTTGCCTTGAAGAAGGCATTCCCCGCACCTGTAAACGTGAGGCTGACGCGCGGCTTTCGACAAAAAACATAATTTTGTTTTTTTTATTTCTTTTTAATTCTAATTATTTCTAATTGTTTTTTATTTTAAATCAAAAATGAATTCCGTTGATTTACAGCCACAGGCTGTTCTTCACGATGACAAAGACGTCGTGACTTCTGATACTTTGTCATTTGAACCAAAACCAACCACCAAAGAACAATTTCCGTAAGAAAAAATCAAATTATTAGAATTCAAATTAAGAAGTTATTAACAATTTCTTTAGCTTTTGGTATGGCGGCGTGGCTTCAATGGTTGCTGCTACTTGCACACATCCACTCGATCTTACCAAAGTGCGACTACAAACCGCAACAGTTCCTGGTCAAAACCTTGTTTCGATGTTTGTTTCAATCATCAAGAACGAAGGCTTTTTCGCCATTTATTCGGGTTTATCTGCTGCTTTGCTGCGTCAAGGCACGTATTCCACTGCTAGGTTCGGTGTTTATGAATACATCAAAAAAGAAGCTGCTCAGTATTACCATTCAAACTATACACCTAACCTGCCGTTACTCTCAAACGGCGAGCATCCTAACCCGCCTTCTTTTGTTTTGTTACCAATTTCTATGTTCGCTGGCGCAGTTGGTGGGCTTATTGGAAACCCGGCTGACATTGTGAATATCCGTATGCAAAATGATCGGTCGTTGGCACCGCAGCTTCGACGAAACTATCGTAATGCTGTAGACGGGCTCGTGAAGATTGCGCAAGAAGGCGGGTTGTCTGCTTTGTATACAGGTGTTGGACCAAACATTACAAGAGGCGTGCTCATGACTGCGTCGCAGGTGGTTAGTTATGATGAAGCTAAGCGGGTGCTTGTCAATGTGTTTGGAATGGAACCTACATCCAAAGCGACGCATTTTTCGTCATCGTTGGTTGCAGGATTGGTAGCAACGACGGTATGTTCGCCTGTTGATGTTGTCAAAACGAGAATCATGGAATCTACAAGTAAATCTACAAATAAACCTGGGGTGGTGCAAATCTTGAAAAACGCAGTCAAGACAGAAGGTGTTGGATTCATGTTTAGAGGTTGGGTTCCGTCTTTTATGAGACTTGGACCTCAAACTATTTTAACTTTTGTTGTATTGGAACAATTGAAAAATAATAGAATTGGAATTTTTAAATGAATATTATAGAATTTATTGCTCTTCGTTCAATGAATAAAAAAAGTTTGCAGCTACAGGAACAAGACTGTGTTTTTTGGCAAACTCTTGTAATCCTTTAGTAGGTTTATTATGTCCCCATCGCGGCCGATCACTATCGTCACCAAACGACGACGGCATGTTTTTACTAGTTTCCCTAAACAACACACACACGTACCGGTGCTTACCGGTCTTGGGCGGAGGTCCCGGACCCATATACGGCATCAGCGTGTGACCGTCTTCCACATTCAAACGTGCAGAAATGTCGCTGGTCGGGTCATCTTTAGAAGGCGTCTTGAGTTTGATATTGGTTACGAGGTAGTGCAAAAATTCAGAAGATTCTTTATTAGTGCGCGAAGGTGCGTCGGGGTCCGTGATGGCAAGTGTGAAACTTGCTGATTCAGGATTAGAAGATTGGTGGTGGCAAGTAGAAGATTTTGAAGATGAGTTAGAAGAAGGTTGGTCTTTTTTTGATGTAGTGTCGTTGGTGAAGAGGTTTGGTTCATCATTGCCTTCAGTGTTGAAGGTGATGTGGAATTCAGGAAGATTTTGTGTTTGAGAAACTTTGAGTGTGTTTCCCATTGTTACTTCAAGATCTTTACCATATGAAACGGTCATTAAACTAGAACCTAATGTTAGTGAATGATAAGCAATTGATTAAATAAAAACGTACCCATAAGGTGTGAATTCATCGAGAACTGGTTATGAATGTTAGCATGTGGGGAATATTAAAATAAATAATAATAATAATAATAATAATAATAAAAAATACCATCAGGAAAGATTTCACTTTTTGACAACATTTCTTTGATGCTGGCTTTGATAGTGACGAGCGACTTTTTCTGAACGACGATTGGACAATTGAATGGTTTAGACTTGTGATGGTGGAGGTTTAAAGGTTGAGCAAGTTGACCAAATTGAGCAACCGAGTGAACAAGTTGAGAATTAGACGATAAAAGTATAGAAATTGATCGCCTGAACGTGATATTTGACATTAGCTGAAAACACGGATTTGGATTCGACGTTAAGCGTCGTGTTGTTGACAAAAGTTGTCGAGTCGTCATGGTTTGTGTTGAAATTTATGTGAATGTTGAGAAGTAAAAAAGGTTTTGTTTTTTTGTCAGGTGGAAAAAAAAAAAAAAAAATTAGTTTTTGTTGCTTTTTTTTATTTTTCTTTTTTTATTTATTTTTATTTATTTATTTTTTCAATGACCGAAACAAATCCAATTGTTCCTTTCACGGTTTTACGAGCCCATCCAGCGCCAATCACGGCCTGCGACTTTTTGCCGCTACTTTTTGAAAAATCAAATTCTTATTTGGCTTCGGCTGACGAGTCGGGTCACATTTATGTTTGGTCTGTAACTTCACGAAGGCCAATCATTGTTTTTAGACCCCATTTGGAGGCTGTAATTGGATTGAAGTTTGTTGTTTTTTCGAGTAAAAATAAAAAACATATCAATTCAATTACTCGTATTTTGCTCGTGTCTCATAGTAGAGATCATTCAATCAAAATCTTTGACGTCACTTTCACCATTTTTTCGCATTCAAGTTTTGACTCTTTTCAAGCTCTTTCAATTGGTCTTCCTGTTCAAGATTTAAAGAATTCAAATGAATTTGATTTCAACAACCCTCCTCAAATTTATGAACTTCCCGTCAATGCTTTAAACTTTTGTCCGGTCGAAGTTTTAGTTATTAACAAACATACCCTTTTACTTGCTGTACCAAGTACCTTGGCATCAGAGAATGTCGACATTTATACTTTAACTCTCCCCTCTTTACCAATACCCAATTCTCAAAATACAGAAGAATTTGATACCGACAGTGTTGCGAAAGATTGCACAATTCGTCGAATATGCGCTGGAATACCCGGGCCTGATGTGTCTACTGAATCTGAGGTGCCGAAAAAAAAAGACAAACAGAATTTGGATAATGATATAGATGACGATTTAAAACAAAAGCTTAAAGACTCTTTAAATCCTGAATTAACAAAACCTAACGGAACTGGGATTGTAATGACATTAGCTTTAACTCAATTAAAAGAAAATGGTTTGTCTTCATCAACATTCAATTACTTCAATTTAGTGGTTGGTTATGAATCTGGACATATCGCAATTTTTGAATTAAAGATACCAACATGGATATCTTCAAATATCTCAGCTGAACCATATTATAAATTGGTTTCAGCAGCACAAGAACATAAACAAGCGGTATTGTGTCTTGAAATTACAGAACTACCTGAAAAAGAGAATATTAATGAATTAAATTATATCAGAAAGGTTGTTTTTAGTGGTTCTGCAGATTCTAAAATAGGATGTACTGTTTTGCCTTTAAATCATTGGGAAAGTGAGATTGAAAATGAAATTAATGTTGACAACAACTCATCTAATCCTGATAGTTTGACTGAAAAAAGCCATGATTCTGGTAACCTTTTTTCAAAAAAACCAGTTTCTAAAAACGAACCACAACCTCCATTATTTAAATCAAACCTTGCTCAAAAATTACAAAAAAGCTCAAAACCAAGTTTCGACAACAACAAAAACAAAAATTTATTTTCTCCCAACACATTTTCAACCATTTCTCTTCCTTCTCCAGGAACTGCTCAATTTGCGTTGCGTGGCGACCACAAGTTGTTGGCAACAGCTGGTTGGGACGGTTTGGTTCGAGTTTTTGCGACGCCCAAACCAATCATTGTCAAAGAAAAAGAAAAAGATTGTTTGAATAAAAGAAATATGGAAGTGTCAAATAGATTTGTGACTTCCTATAAACCAATAAAAACTCTAACATCTAATCTTCTTAAACCGTTGGCTTCATTTAAACCATCTTCTCATAACTACCACCAACAATCGTCAACAGACATCAACACTTCTAAATCGTCAAATGCTAGTGGTTCAGTAAGCGCAGTTGATACGCTTGTAGGTGATGAAATCGGATGTATTGCATTTGGACCTCTCGAAAGTCAATGTGCCTGTTTTGATGAAAATCTTTTTAATAACATTGATGACAATAACACAAATACCCAACTTGTTAAACCAAAGACATCGTTAACTAGTCGTCTTCTTTCAGTTTCTTTACACAATTCTCATAAAGTTCCTCATATACTTGCAGTCGCAAGAAAAGATGGAAGAATTGGGTTATACTCCATTTATTAAACATTAATATGAACTAAAAAAAATTAAAAATACAAGAAATAAAAAAAAAATAAAGAAAAAGAAACAAAAAACCTCCAAAAAACATAACTCTAAACTGTCTTTTTGTGAAATACAATTGTAAAAAACAAGCCACTTTTGCAAAAAAGGTCCATACTTGAAAGGACGAAAAAGTACAAATTCATTTACGATTACTCCCACTTGTGTCCGCCACCAGATCTTCTTTTTCTTTAATAGCCAACACTTTTTTCAATTGACCTTGTTTCACCATTTTGACCAAGTCTTCGACTTCCTGGACCTTGGTTTCCATATCTTCTTGACGTTGCTGAGCTTCGTGCTGAGCTTCATTCAACGTCGACTTGATTTCACTTGTATGGTCATCAATAACGAGCTTGAGCCGTTGCTGGTGCGCTTTTTCCATCGCAGCAATTGCAGAAACGTGTTTGGCGCGTTCGACTTGCAT
>JAJLVH010000066.1:0-19730 GCA_030570155.1 Magnusiomyces magnusii
TATTCTTTAAAAGTATTAACCAATAATAAAATTCACAATTTGATTCATCTAGTTTACTAAACCCGAATTTATAAAAAACTGAGTAAATTTCTCAACATTATAGCCAAGTGTGGTTTTAGTGCTTTTGTTTTGTGATAACTAGTCTACTTATTAAACAATCAACTTTTCAAATAATTGAACCATGAAAATCTTTATATTTCAAAAAAAAAGTAAAAAACGATAACAATGAAATTAAAACTAGCAATAACAATAAAACAATTAAAATCAAAATTAAAATTAAAACCACAATTGATTCGGTTTACCCCGCACTTTTTACTTTTTTACTTTGGTATATTTTGTGTAAAAAAAACTAAATGAGACTAGTGAACCACAAACCGTATTTTTACTTACTTTAGTACTTTACTTCTTTTTTTTTTTTGTAAAACCGTAAATCTAAAGATATTATTTCAAGTAGGTCTTCATTGGTGAATATGGAGACAAGAAATGATTAAAAAATACATCATGCCATTGTAAAAATAATAGCCAAACAACAATAAACATGTAAAAGTAAAAATAAATATAAATAAATACAAATCAATAGACAAGGTATGATTAATTAGTTATTATAATATATTTTACAATCTTGACATTTCAGACAGTTATGGTTGTAATAATGATGCTCGATTCATGTTTTTATTTATTATTCTTTAAGTCCTACATTACACACAAACATGGGAATGACAATGCACACTAATAATAATAGTCAAAGATAATAAGAATAAACATATAAAAGCACAAACCCATGTGTAAGTGTGTTTCAAAAAAAAATTTAATCGAGTCTATCAAAATGAATATGTATATGACAACCATTGGTGGAAGCCCTGTTTGTAAATGAATAGACAAAAATGTCCTGTTTTGTCAAGGTGAATAATAAATAATCAGGTTTAATTTAATAGTTGGTGTGGCTAGAACCTTTTTAGACTTTATATATTGAAAACGTCAAAAAAGAAAAACACAAAAAAAAAATATAATTACGAAATGAATATTGGATTCTAGTAAAAAAAATAACGACAGAAAAGATCTTGAAATTCTAAACACATCGGAAACAAGCTATTACTCAATACTGTTGTCATTAAATATTTTAAATAGATCATCGAAGCTAGGGTGTATTATTTGTTTTTACAATCAAGATTTCCAAAAGATGTGCGTGACATTTGCTGTACAAATCACCCTATTTCTTCAATTTGGATAAATCACCTAGTTACTACCCACAAAATTTACAACACAAAATTTATTATACAAAATATTTAAAATAAAAAAAATCAGCACATTGAAATCGGCATCGTTTAGGTTATGCTAGTAGGTTATACTAATAAGTAGTTTTAATAAGTTACGAAAATAACCTAGTCTTTTGTACCAAAAGGTCCAAGCTAGTTTAGCGATTTTTACAAAATTATATGTATCAATGAGTAAATGTGATTGATATTAATTAGGCTTGAATTAAAAGAATAAAAAAACTACGACCATAGGAACCAAGACTGGTTTCTTTTTTTCTTCTTTTTTTTTTCAACAGTAACAATAGAATTTTTTTTTCTTTTTGATAAAAAGAAAAAAAAGGTGATTTGGAAAGAATCGAAGATACTTGAATGTAGGAAAAAATGCAATTATTGAAAAAAAAATGAAATTAATAAAAGATCTACAATTATTCAATATTTGAAACGTAACTAAGAAAAACAATAATAATAAAGCAATTAGATGGATAAGATAAGATTGTATAAATAATTGGCTAATTGTGATTGGATGCTACGTAACTAACTGACATCGAGTTATAAGCTAATGTGAAAAATTATATTCTCGAGCCAAAACTAATTGGTTATAAAAAAGCATCTACAAAAAATGTTTTCAAAAAAAAAAAAAAAATAGAATGAAAATGGTGAGTTAGAAATGATTTAAAATTTTTCATTAGATTCATTTTTTTAGAATCGAAAATCCAACTGAAAACTAATTAATTGAAATGAAAACTAATACATATCACAGTAAAGCCAAAAATACCTGTGGCCTTTGAATCTATCTCATTTTGAAATATACATCAAGACAAAGAGGTAATCAAGAAAAATACAACAAAAATTAATACGAGAGTTAGTCTTAAAAAACATACAATTTGAAATAAAACTACGAAACCTGGAGACACAATGGTGATAAAAAAGAGAGAGACAAAAAAATTCAAACTAGATCGAGAACAGTTATAAGACAAAACGACATATCAGAGCATTGCAGTGTTTTTTTGTTTTTTTTGTTTTTTTATCATTTATAAAAAACAATTGGGGAAAAGCAGCCGAAAATAACCAATGTTGAAGCATTTACAATGTTACTACCGACTACTACTACTACACAAATGTGATGGGGAAATTTTAATTAAAAAAATACCAAAAATCGAGTTTGTGTAAATTCGTGTGCTTCTAATTTTTGTCACTAGTTTCATTTTTACATCACATCTTGAAAATTCGTAACAAGGCCAATAAATAAGGTGATTTTCTTGTAAATATTTTTGATAAAAATGTGAAAAAAAAGTTATTTTCAATTCTTTTACTTATTTTTTTTTTTAAATGATTAAGATATTGACGCGTACTAATTGAAATACATTTATATTTTATTATAACTGTTAGTATTGATTTGTTTTATTTAAAAAAAATAATGATTTGTTGAATTCAAAATTGGCTTTAAAATTATAAAAATTAAAGATCGAGGCTCGTGTTGCAACGTTAAAATTATATGTTTATTACTTGGTTGTAACTACTCTTGTCACTTTTTACGTTTGAAATGTAAATTTTTATTTTTACCATTGCGTAAAACGAAAAGTAGTAAAAAATTTGAAATTTGAAAAATCTTGATTCAATATTTTTGTGTATAATAACGAAATAATGGTAACTATATTGAATGCAAGCGTAAAAAAATAGTAATAAATCATTAAATAAATGAAACTATTTTATTGTGTTTTCAATTAATGTTATAAAAATAGTTTTATTATTTGATTTGTTTATTCGTTTTTTTTTAATGAGTTATGAAAACAATGACGACTTGAAAAATTTATATAAATATCTTTTTCAACTCAAAAAATTAAAAAATGCAACTTATCATGTATGTTATCAGCACGTGAAGTCGATTACATTTCACTCTGCACACAAAAAGTGATGCAAATAGTTATCAGCAATTGTTTTCACAATTACTATGAAAATTTTAATGATTTTTTTTTGTTTTCGTCTCGGAACAGGTTCACTTTCTCGAGAAGATTTGGATTTATTTTGGTTACATCAACTAATAAAATCAATTGAATGATTTTAACTACAAAGGTTCAAAAATTAAAATAATAAAGAAAAAACAGTAATTTCATAACCTTAAAAAGAAATCAAACATGAAATATCTTTAATCTAAACAATAAAATAATAATAATTTGAATTTGATTGTTTTTTGATCTCATTTTTTTAATTTGATACAAGAAGAAATTAAACAAGAAATTGAATAAGAAATCAGTAAGAAATGGTAGTGTCGCTTATTATTCATCTATCCAATTATTTTTTATATATACAAAACATGAATTATTTTACCCGTCTAAATTGAAAAATATAATCAATTAATTAAAATGAAATATGAATAAAGAAAAACAAGCAGCCAAATAACTAATGAAAATTAGAAAGTGAAAAAGCGTAAAAAGTTGAAACAATTTGTTTTTTTTATTTTTGGTTAATCAAGTCCAAGTGGTTGATTAAAGCCATAATAGAAACTTTCGCGGTCGGATACGTAATCATATCAAGATAAAATAAATGAAAATTCACCAACATAGAGAGCCGCGGCGGTTGATATCAATCAAAGGCTAAAAAGTAATGTAAAAATATCTAAGCCTAAATTTTAACCGACATGGTGACAAAAAGATGAAAATTTCAAAATTTCAACTTTTTTTTAAAAAAGAGAAACAGTTTATGTTGAATTATTCAAATCGAATTGTTTAAATTTTAATATTACTGTTGCATAAATTAATAATCTTCATTGTCGAGTCCTTCGAAAACAAACTCGCACATGTGTTTTGGCTTGTACATATAATGTACTGCGGTAAAGATGTGAGTAAACTGTTTTTTGTTAATACTTGTAAACATGACTAGCGACCAGTTCTGCGCTTTGATTGGACAAATTCTTGACTATTGGTGGTACATGTAGTTTTTTGCAGATTATGACGAGTTGGTACATATCTTGAATACCCATACATACAAGGCAGCCGGGAGCGTGGAATACATATTTGACAAAAAACAAATCTTCCGAATGGGCAATTCTACATCTGATTTGGAAATAATATCTACAAAAGCAGTAGCGATATCTATTTATATTTATTTGCGTCTTTGACAAACATGCATGAGTAATAACTTATGTAACTGCAGACCGTGAAATGGTATTTTGCCCATCAAACAGTTGGATATCATGTGAATTGGTTATGGCCAACTGTGCCTGCGTGCAAAAAAAAAATGTACAAAGGAAATAATTGGTTGAATATCTAAATGTTCATCTATTGGTTCTACGGTTTCGCTTGCTTATATATGATTGTTGGTGTTTTGATTTTTCTTTTCTGATGAAAAGCTTAATAATTGTGCTTTATTTGTAGTCAATATTTTTATATGATAAAAAAAAGTATAAATCTTGTAAATCTTTTTTTTTGTTAATCTGTAAATCATTCAAATTAGTTGGATATCAATTTTTTTTTTAATACTAATGATTTTCTTTAAGTACCTTTTTTTAAATAAGAAGATGAACAAAATATGTGGGACTACTAAAAATAGAGAAACTAATAAAATTGAAAAATTGAAAAAAAAAAAAACAAGCACCCTCTCCCCATTTAGCATCTATAATGAAACGAAGTACAAGATGACGACAGTCACGAACAAGTATAAAATGAAAAAGTACAAGACGAAGGGAGTACTCTTTTTTTCACCAAAGTATAAATGAAATTTGAAAAAAAAAACGACTTGATTGATATTATCCAATAAAACCAAGTTTTGAACGGTTTATTGAAAACATGTAAAAAAAAAGTTTAAAAAAGGTTTAACAGTGAGTGCAGGGTCTGAAAAATTGTTGATTGTTTATATCAAAACAAATAATTACATATTTTTTTATCAACCGTTAGTGTCTAAATTTCATAGATTATGCTTGATATATATTGATCATATGTTTTTGATGATTATTTGGTCACTTAAGGTTTTCTATTTCTTATAGGAGGGTCCATTTTATTCTTTACTGGTGTCGCTCACTTATCCATTCTTTTTTTTATATTCATTATCATTATTCAACCAAGACTTAACTTTGTTAGTACTGATGCATAAAAAAGACTTGAAAAATATACTCGTCCAGACAAATAATAAGTTCCAAGTACCCACTTTTCTTTTTTAATTGAGAAATATAAATAAATGTGTAAATGAATTCATGTAGATATCAATGTAAAGATAAAATGTTGGCATTTTCTTTGTTTCTTGAATCAGGGACAAAAGAAAAAAAGTTTCTTTAAGTCCATTAAAATTTGAAAATAAACGTAAATCATGAATTGATAGACGAGTATAATCAAAGTTTAGTTGGTTGTTGGGTCTAACAATAAAGTAAATATCAGAACAAATAGATTGTGGAATATCTTGAATGAAGTACTTGAGGATAAGTTATCACCTGAGATTTGTAATCAAGTCGCTAGAAATATCAACATAATCTTCAAAGTTGAATATTCACCTTCTATCAAATGTATTTATGACATCTTATGTACAAAGTTATTGTCTGATACTCTTCAAGTACATTTGGATTATAAAAAATATCTATTACTCTTGATATCAAGTAATTAAAAAAAAAATAAAACCCATTATCAATAATTGAGTTATATTCTTTTTCTTTTTTTCGTTTTAATGTCAAAAATGAATAATACGCTTTTAAGTATTTGATATTGACGCACTTTGTCTCCATTTTTTTGTTTTTTTATATTCTTTTTTTTAATTTATTTTAAAAAATTTACAAAATTGAAAATTGGTTGATGTCAAGTGTTATAAAGATAGAACACAATTATTTTATTTGACTTTCACTTTCTTATCCATTATCTGTTAATCTGTTAATCTTTTATTGACGGCATTGTTAGTATTGAAAATAGTGACAAATAAAACTTTAGATGTTCATGATCTACCTATACTTTTGATAAAATTAATACAAGTTAATATTGTATTTTTTGAAATTTATCATTTGTATCCTTTTTTTTCTTTTTCTATTAGCTTTTTAGCTTCATATTGATGATCCACTAAAACTTGACTAAAATTCAAATAACAAATTTATATTCGGCTAATTGCTAAACCTTTTAGAACAAATTTATTTAAATCAACAAATTAACAAGTATTTGACAAAACATGACAAGCACATGATAATATGATAACAAGACAGTCAACCGCTCCTAATAAGGGTCCTACCAAATTAGGAAAACCCCACACACACATGAATTATTAAATTTGTCAAGTCATGAATAAATAAAAGGTTAGTTTGTTGGACGCCTTGAATTGTGCAGCTTCTTAGACTTTAATGTATTATTTATATATTGATTTTTTGTTATACTCATTTCATTTTTATATTCATTTTGTTTCTATACTCTATTTGTTTCTTCTTCTTCTGGTTTTGGTTTTTTTTAAATAATGAACTTATTTTAAATGATGGGTTTTAAATTAGGGTCGGATGAGAACAATTCTCCCTTCTAAATAATGAGCATTTTAAATAGCGGTTGGATGAACATGTTCATTATCTTGGGCGTAAATTAAGACGGCTGATGAATATTCCATTTTGAAAGAATAACAATGATATCGGAGTGTGTATCATAATCAAAAGATTTTAACAATATCGTTGTGTTTAACAAACATAACAGCGTTGAAAAATTAAAACAAAGACTCAAATGATGGTATTTTGACAATAACAAAAAAACGTTGTGGAAATTCAGGGTTTGTTTTATTAATTTTTTTTAATTACTTTTAATTTTTGACAGTTGCTATTTTGTACAAGTTGATGGACGCTGTTTTGCCTTTGTATCTATGGTTCTCATTATCCCGCTCTGTTCTTGGTTCTCAATTGAAGGCTTTTAGTCATTACTTCTTGTCTATTAAGAGTTTATTTCGTCAATTTAGTAGTGTCTAACAAGTAACAATAGAAGAAAAAAATGTTTTAAAAGCCTCGGTAGTTATTGCTTATCCAGTCTATGTCTTGTTTTTTTCCGTATTATGCAAGACTAGCGAAACACTAAAAAACACACAAGTCGATCGCCAGGCCAAGCCCGCGGTGCCAATCACATGATTATATTTACATGACTTCACAAAGAACTTGGATGTAAATTGCGCACGTGAAAATCACCAATATTTTTACATTGATTTTTTTACATGGCCAAATTCACATTTTAACCTGTATTTTTACATGAAATATTCTTTTTACAAAAAATAAGACGTTTGTATTGTTTTTTAATCATTTCATTTGTGCTACCTATAGACGCATGGTATCATCCCACACAATTTTATACTAGACTATAACATTGGGCTATTACTAGCTGTGACCACAGGTATTGGCGAAAATGGTTGTTAATTTTTGCTATCTAATAACCAGGCTTTATCAACTAGACATATATGTCTTGATTATCATCTCTGTATTTTTAGGAATTGACAAAATTTTTATAAATATCGGCCCAAATTCCGCATTCTCTATCAACTTCTTTTTTCCAAATCTCTCTATTCATTTCCATATATTCTATCCAGTTTATTATTCATTTATATTTTATATATATTTATTTATTTGTTCATTCACAATGTCTGATATTTACGACTCTCAAGTTTTTTTCCCTATGGACTCCATTCCATTAGAAATGCCCCAGCCAATGGTTGCATACTCTAACAAACCTTCATTTTCAAATTCATCTGAATATTTGAATCAACTCGAATGCCCTTCTCTTTCATACACTCCACAAGCTTATTCTCCTCAGTCTTCTGTGGTTTCTCCTGCTTTGTCTCATAACAATCTTTTTGAGGCTACATCTTCAAATGACATCTCCACATTTGATGCTTTATATCATGACAGTGGTGTTTTAAATCTTGATCCTATGGCTGTTAACATTAACTCTATTGAAGAGTCTTTTGATAACGTTTTCTGTGATCCCAAGGTTTTGGCTTTACCCGATACTTCAAGCCCTGTTACCACCACACCTTCAAGCATTGACTCTTCTCTCAATATCATTCCTATTCAATATCAACAACAATTTCAACAGCAACAACCACAACAAACTCAACCCATTTACAGACACACAATGGAATATATTCCTCAAGAATACATGTTTATTCAAAACAATCAAGCATCAACCATTTTCGCTCAACAACCTCAACAGACTATGATGCCAGCTCCAGTTTCTCCCATTTCACCAATCTGTGCTGATTATCAACAGCAAATGCTTACTCAACAGCCACAAAACATCATCATGACTCCTATCATGATTCAAAACGATTTCCTTTCTGCTGCCAGCACTATTCCTACTCCATCACCTTCTCCAATTTCTTCTGGCCGCATGACCAAGAGATCAAGAGAAGAAGAAGTTAACCAGGATGAAAAAGAACTTAATAAAAAAGTTAAACTTGAACATGTCATTCTTTCTCCAACTTTATCAACAAATGAACACCATCATCATCATCGTGATCACGATACATCATGTGGTAACCATGAACATGATGAGAAGGTTGTTGTTTATAGAAGAGGTCGCAAGCCAACTGCTGTTGACGATTCTTCCAAGACTTTTATGTGCCAACACTGTGGTCGCAGATTCCGTCGCCAGGAACACTTAAAGCGCCATTTCCGTTCTCTCCACACTCGTGAAAAGCCATTTGCTTGCAAACAATGTGGAAAAACCTTTTCTCGTTCTGATAACTTGGCCCAGCATGCCAGAACCCATGCCAAACAATCTTTTACTGATAAAGGTGCTACTTTGTCAATGAGAAGAAGAAAAAACTAAATTGAAAAACATTAAAGCACAAAAACTTGCATAGATTACGACGCTCATGATATTTATTTATTTTCAAAAAAAAAAAACTTGTATTTGTATTATTATTTACACTTTGTATTTGTATTATTATATTTGATAGCATTGAATAAAAAAAATTACCTTCATCTTGATTTGTCAATATTCAAATTATCCTCTTTTTGTGTTAATGTTAAAACGTGTTTGTAGTTTTCTCTCTAATTGTAAAACCATTGATCGGAATGTTTTTACTCGTTTTGTTCATATTGAATTTTTTAACCGTTTTTTTTTTTTTCTTCATTCGTAAATAAATAAAAATAACAAATGATTTAACAAGTGATATATTGAATGAATGAAAATGATTAACACAAGCTTAAACGATATAAATAGATATCCAATTACATTTTTTCTTAATTATGTGGATTCTAACTTAGTTATCTTTTTTGTTTTCATTATTTTATCAATTGTTAATGGCTAATTGTCATTGGTAATCATCATTTTTTTTTTTTTTTACTGAGATCGAAAAATGGTCTTATTTTATTTATTTTTATTTTTATTGAATACTTGTTTTTGTACCAGGTAAAAAGTTCACAAAAGTAACAAAAGTAACAAATACAAAGACAAAAATAAATAAAAATTAACGAGTTGGAAAAAATTTGTAATTGGTATCACGTGTGGTAGTTATGACTGGCACGCGATCATAACTTTTATTTTATCACTATATAAAAAACTGATCTTGCAACTCTTGTTATCATCACAAAACGAAATCTAAAAAAACGGACGATCCAAACATTTAGAGCGGCTGTTTATATTTGTTTGTTTAACCTATTTGTTCAAAGTCGTTACCAAAACTTGTGAACAAAGCTTATCTTGTTTCTGGCTGGATAGTTTGTCAAAATTTAATAAAAGCCAGTCAAATATATGGTGTTGTATATACAATGTTTTACACATTTATAAGCTAGTTTTGTTGAACTAATAATTGTTTATCTAAAAGACCAAAATCCGAAATTACAAACGTTCAAAAATTCAAAGTCCGAAGGTTTGTGGCATTTGAACTGTCAAAATGACTCCATAAAATGATTTGTCAAAGTCTCAGGGTTCAATAAATTCTTTCAAACTTTGAACATAGTGGTTAATTTATGATTAATTTGTGTATTAATCTTTCTTGGTTATAATCCATTTTAAAACACACAAAAGGATATAAGTTATCATTTTTTACATTTATTTCATAATAAAAAAAAACCCATTCTCACTTTAAAGTCAATTGACTTGTACAAATGTAAACGTACTCTTACTCTATTGGTAACTACAGATGTGGGGACTCATGATTCATTATACATATCAAAGTATTCAAGAATGAATACAGTTGATCCAAATAAAGTCCAGTTTGTTATTACTTTTATTTATAAGCTCAGGGATATGTTAATGTTCTGTTGTCTGGTTTGTGTAGATAATAAATCATATTTCCATGTACTTTTGATAATTATCTATTTCAAAGTTAATAGTATGATGAAAATAATCATGCTGATTTTGTGCAAAAGTGCCTATTATTTCTACTTTTATATAGCTGCTTTTTTGGCTTGAAGATGAATTGAAATTTTTTAAACGTGCTTTTTTCCTTTTTTATATTTAGTATTTATTTGTTCATTCACCTGCTTCTACCTGTTTCTGCTATTTTATTTACTCATTTAAAATAAATGCAAACCCATGTTAGGCAATCTACACAGTAAGGTCATACCATTTTTACTTTTATCAACATAAACCTATTATTTAAATCATTTACTTAAATCATTCATTTAAATATTTGTCAATGACTAATCTAAAATTGAAAACATGCTTGCGAGATATATTGATATTAATATGAATTCTCTTAAATTAATTTATATCAAGGTTTTTTTATTTTTAGTTGACATATCTGAGAGGGTCCTGACACTTTTTTACATCTTTATTTGTGTTTAGAAAGTATAAAAAACGTGAAAATGAAATCATCAAAATGAAAGCAAGTTAATGAAACAATTTTGTATTTTTTTCATCATTTGTATATAACCAAGCGTCATAGTTTGATTTTTCACTCGTCTCTTCTTTCCTTTTTTCTGTTCTCTTTTTTTTCAGTCTTTTTCTTTTTTATATACTGGATTCATATGTTCAAATCTTGGAAGCCAAAAAGGAAACATCTCCGCATGTTTAAACAATGAAAAAAAACCTTAACGTTTTTTATAATGACTGTTAGTGTTCTTTTTAGTTCTGTTTAGTTTTTTTCGATCATTCATACAAATTCAAATTCTTCTATAACCTAAAACTAAATGTTCTATGCAAGAAAAGAAAATGATTAGTGATGAAATGAGTGATTGAGAAAGCAAAAAGTAGTTGGGAAAAAAGCTTTGAATTACTTTGCCACAGTGACAAAAAGGGAATTGAAAACGTCAAAAGACTAGTTTGCTTTGCTTCTTCCAATTCTTCTTTATTGATCACTTCTCCATTAATTTTTTTTTTATTCTATTGTTTTCATCATAGTACTTAAATCATGCCCTAACCAAATCCAGAAATTTTAATTACATATAAATGGCATTCAACTTTTCATGATACCTATAATAGAACGGTTGCTAAAAAAGACTAGTCAATAACTAGTTTACATTTTTGTGAAAGAACAAAAGAAAGGAGACATTTATAAGCCTTAATACTAAAAAATTTATTGGACTAGTTTTTTTTAATTACAATCATTCAATTTGACATTTCTTTATTTACTATTTTTTCCTTTTTTGCAAATCTAAGCGATTAATAATATTTCAGGGTCTTTGTAGTTGGAAAATGAAGAAGAAAAAAAATGGAGATAAAGAAGTGTACTATCCATATAGAATATTAGACTAAACAGTATTTTAACCAAACATGATTCTAAATATAATCTTGGTTTATGTCTTTAGCCTTCAAAGTCTTTTTGATTTTGATCTTTTATTCATCAAGTTTTCATATCGTCATAAACAGAATATGGGCGTTCATGTTTTTTGTTTTCATTATGGATCGCTTGAGTTATCATCAGCCTCGAACTTATGCTTAAGCAGGGTTATAAAAAAATAAAATAACAATTTACCATTCAAGTGTGTCTTATTTCCTCATTGATCATTTTTCATGAAGCATACCCAGTCTGTTTTTTGTTTTTCAATTTGGTTGATTTAAAATTTACACTTTTACGTTTGACTTGTTTTTCCTTTTTTTTATTTCCTCTATTAAATGATCATGAGTTAATTATTAAAGTATTTTACAATTCTATGGACCCTTTTACATATAAAAAATATAAAAAAGAAAGTATAATAATAACATTCGATAACTATTGGTAACTATTGATACCTAAAAATAAAAATAAAAATAAATAAACCTTGAAGTTTATTTTAACATTCTAAGTGTTGATTGTAATTTGCATTTAACGTTTATCCGACTTTAACTCATTTGGTTGATATTGAAGTGGACTATAACATTTAGACGAGTTAAACCAGTTAATGATCATCAGGTGCATTACAACCAAGATATATATAAATTGAATATAAACCAAATGTATTCGATTGAATTATTGTAAATAAAAAATACCAAAGTTTGCATATAAAATGAACTTTTATTGTTATCGTTTATAAAAAGCTGTGATTGAACCCTTGATTATTCTTTTAACATTTCAAAAAAAAAGAAAAATCACAGGAAGGCAAATATCAAGTAAATTTAAGAATAATTGTATACTTTTTCTTTCTTTTTAATGACATCAAAATTTATCATTCAATTAAAGTTTATTATAACATGACAGGTAGGTATTTTCTTTTTTGTATATATATGATTTTTGATTTTCATCAATATTTGTAAATAATTTCCGAATATGTGTGTTTTCATGTAGGTGATATCCATGATCAAATAGGACAAATTGGCACATATTCCATTGAAATAATAATAAAATTAATAAAAATGCAACCATATTCGTATTTCTTACTAAAATTGATGTTTATTAGGAAATTGCTTAAATATAATAATTGGATGAAAAAAAAGAAAACAGATGTTATATTTTGCAATGTGGGTCTTTCAGTGAAACAATTAAAGTAGGGCTTTTCTTTTAAAAGAACCATAACGCCAAATGAATTTATAAATGTGAAAATGTAAATTTTTTAGAATATCAACTATTGAAAAAAGCAAAGAGCAAAAAAAGAAAAAAGGTTCAAAATCTCGGAAAAGATTTTTACTCAAGTAAATGAGCACTTTGAAATTACTTGTATTTTCTTTTATTTAAATTTAAATTCAAAAAAAGATTGGACCTACATAAAAACTGAAAAGACGCCCAATATTTGTTTTCGCATACAAATGTAAACAATTTCTCTTTTTGTGTTCCATACTCAAATTTTTTATTCCGAAATTTAAACTGTCGATTTTTTTTTGGCATTAAAATGAGTTGAATATTAATAAAAACAATAAACACTTGTAGTTGAGAACTCGATTTCTATTCCGTGTCTTATAATGACACTGTTGTACATTTGCTTCAATCCATCACACATAGATGTCGACTCCTGTTGTGATAACTCGTCGCCAAACCAACAAATTCACGTTTTTCCCCCACTTGATTATTTTCAACAAAATTATTTCAACTTGCAAAATATTAAATCAATGCGTATTTGAATATAAGTGTTTAAATGTAAATATTTAAGTATCCAAAGTAAGAAACAAATGCTTATTAAACATGTTATTTCAATACTAATACGTTGAAAAATATTGGTAATAATTGTTATTAATAGTAATTACGTTTCTCATTCGTAATAAAAATCAAATATAAGCGAATTAAAAACCTATTCATGTGTATTTCTTTAAAAAAAATTTCAACTATCTGTCTCATGTGCATCGTTCAAGTTGATATACGTTTATGTAATTCGAAATTGTAAAAAATAAAAAAAGCTGTTTTGATTTTTCATAATGACAATCCCATTACACATGTACAACTTTATCCCAAACATGTTCTTTTGTCTGAGTATTTTTCTAAACCATCATTTATATCAATTGTGATCATCATGCTTATCAATAGTTGTTCATATATTGAGTGATCAATAATAAACTATGGGCAAAAAAATAATAAAAAAACAAATGTTATCGGCTAAAAAAAGTTTAAGGGTGAAAGAAGATGAAGGTTTTATTTTTTTAATTAAATTGTAAAAAGATTTTTAAGCTGTAAGAAGACAAGAAAGGGAAACTTGGGCGACGATTTTACAACTGACAGTTGAATAGTTACTTCGAATATTTACGCACAAAGACCAAATAATATAATCACACGGTGACGAATGAACAATTATAAACCTCATCAATAAAACGAAATAAATAAAACTGGCCCCGTAACAAAATAAGCCAACATCGTGTTTTGGAAAATGTTGGCGGTTTGTATAAATATATGACTTGATTGCTACGTACTTTTTTAAATCAAATGTAATATTTGAAAATAATCTGAAATATATGATTTTTGAAGCGGGTCGAATCAACATATTGCGTGAAAAGTACATCATTGGTTATTATTATTTTTAATTTTTACATGTCATATTAATAGAAACAATATAAATATAAATAATACTCTTTTGCTTTTTGTTTGCATTGTATAAAGTATCAAAATAGAAACAACCAAAAAAACGAGCTTTGACAAGTGTAAATTTTTTTACGTAGAACTAATTTTCAAAAATTCAAAAAATGTAGAAGTGAAACCATCTTAGTATAAATGTCCAATCAGATTTGACCCAAATAAATATTTAAAAAATCAGATTAGCAGAGGTAATCTGATTAAAGATGTATATATTTTTTTAGTTATACGAGTCACCAAATTTTGTTATTGCTGTTTATGATTTGGTGAAATCTTAAAACTATGAATTGATACTTAAACGAACTTACAGAAAATGCTCATGAAAGATATTAAAACAGTTATAAAGACAAGTGATCAAGTCATATATACATTAATGGATTAATTGGATTTTATTAAATTAGCATGAATATTCACTAATATTCACTAATTGGATTAGTTAGTATTGTAACAGTCATCTTGGGTCACTTCAAAATCAAGTCAATGAGTTAATATTTTTCACAAAACTAGGCCAGTCAAATTAAATAAAAACCTAACTGGTGCCCTGAATACGATGGTAGTTACAATTGCAACCTTCGACTTTGGTGTCGACTTGTTCATACTAAGCTGGTTATTTATAATTGATTAAAATTGGCTTACGCTCGTTAAGGTGTTTGAATATTATTTAATTCTTCTTCGACTTGCACATTCCTGGCATCGTATCTGTTGACTTACTCGTGGCGACCAACGCGATGTATTCTTGATCCATATTATTTCCCACCAGTCGATGAGGTTCCAGATCCTACATTCGTTCATTGTTACATCTTTATAACTTTTTTGTAATTTTTGTTTTTTTTCTCTTCTGAACAACGTTTTTAAACAATGTTTTTTCTTTACAATGGTTCCCGAGACAAAATAATAAAAAAATTAAATTAACATATTGAAGTCTTTAAATGCTAAACATAGGACGTGCTCGTATGTTTTTTATTTATACCCTATTGTTTTTTTGTTTTTTATTTTAATATCTTTTAATCAATATTTGTAAAACGTACAAAATCAGCATTTTTCCTCGAAAAATAAAAATACATATAAAAATAAAATTGAAATCGTTATTGTTTAATACCTAAGTGTTATTTAAACAAATATCCTGTTACTAAGTCATTATCGGTTATTGTCTATTTTTTCATTTTTTAAATCTGTTTGATATGTCGTCAAATATCCATCCCATTCATCTAATTTTTTTGTTTCGGTTGACTCATCAAACACTATGATAAGATTGGTTTACATGATCAATATCTACTACTTTTTGTACATTATTTCTTAATTTTGAATACAAAAATAAAGGCAATACCACCATCATTGAATAAAATAAATAACTTTGTCGTAGATTTTACAATTAAAAAGCATCAAAGGTTTATTATTTAAATATTTTATTGATGATATTTGACAAAATAATAATAATAATAATGAACATTTTTTTGAAATACTTTTTCGACAAAAAGTATTGAAACTTTAAAAAAGACAAACTAAATTGTTTCATATTTTATATCAAATACCAATATTTACAAGCATTTATTTTTTTACAAATTAATTGGATAAAAGCCTTGGAAAATTGCTATTGTTCAAACCTAGTTAAGTCATTTTACTATGAGTTGTGTAAAAATGTAAATTTAAATACCAAATGGTTTGTATGTTTCATTTTACTCGATAATTTTTTTACTCAATTAAATTCGTTAGTATTATTTACAAATACTTACATTTTACCTTTTTTGTTTAAAAAAGCACATCAACATCTATCATCACGAATATGTTTTAGTATTCCATTTTCACACATGTATTTGGGAAAAAGATTTAACTAAGAAAATACTAGTTCAAATATGAAAGTTCGGTTATTCGATTTTATTTTTCTTCGATTAAAAAGTGCCGGTTTAATAAGAAATAAATATGTAAAAAGTAAAATAACTAATAATTGTAAATAATGTCATTTGTGTAAAAACTCTGTGAATTTTTGTACGTTTTTGTGAGAGTTAAATAGAGTTTATATGTTATTGTATTATAAATAAGAGTGTTAACTTTTATGAGAACTAAATTAATTGTCCACATTGTCATTTTTTTCATTAATTTTTGTAAAATTTGATAATCGTATAACATTGAGAAAATATTTAGAAAAAGTTGATATCAACAAGTAAAAACTACTACAATAACCGGAAAAATATATTAGATCAATTAAACGAATCAAGATAACAATACAAAAAGAAATCGATCATTTTATATAAAGGCTTTTAGTTTTTGATAACAAATTCATGCTTTGTGTATCCAAATCCATGTCATAAATTAATAACAAATCCAAGAATTCAAAAACAGTTTGTTTTAAACTAGTTTTGTTTTTTGTTGTAGTTTACAAGTTGAACTGTTTATTGTTGATTGTTTACGATTGACTATTCAACAATAAAAAACAATTTAAACACTTCAAGCGATTCAAATATAAACACTAGTTAACGATTGGTTACAGTATTCTTCCAAATTTCTGGATACAACTCTTGGTAAAATAAATGAATGAATAAAACAAAAAAATTATTGAAATCATTTTCACGATATTTAATTACTTGTCAATTCATTTTTTTTAACTTGCTATTTATTTCCCGGCTCACAAATCTAAATGTTAAACAAAGTTTAAATGTTGATTCAAATGTGAATATATATATTCCATTAAAAAGCCATATTTTTATTTTATTTCTTCATTTATTTATTTTATATATATTACTATCATTTTTTCGTAAAAAACTTTGAATATGCTGCAACTTTAGCATCTCGTTTTTTCTGCATCAATTGTTTAGTTTTTCTAAGTTCATTGACAATGATTTTATCTCCAGGTACAATTTCAAGTGCTGCTTCAAAGTCACGGACTCCCTTTTCTTCTTGCTTGTTTTGGACACTTGATACGCCTCTTCTATACAAAGCTTTTGCTTTGTCTTGATTTGTCAGATAAACTAGCCGTGATTGTATGTTGCTAATGGTAGGATTGTTGTTTTTACGTCGATTATTATTATTATTATTATCATCATCAGAATCTTTTAATAATTCATTGGCAGCATGATATGCCTCGTTAGATTCTTTCAATTGTAACGACACCAATGCAATGTTTAATTCAAGAGCTATCCACAATTTACTAAAATCTCGATGCTCATTTGGGTACTTTTGTTGGCCCGGAAAATACTCTTCCACATAACGCAATGCCTTTCTGTACTTTTCTAATGCCTGAGTTTTATCCACACAATCTTCAGCAACCAATTTATTACCACTGTTTTTTGTACCATCCATACCATCATCTGCAGATTTCAAAAGTTGGGTACCAATTTCTTTTAATTGTAAAGGTATTTCTATTGCTTTTTGAGGATTGTTGTAAGGGTTTTCAACACTTTCATCATCCATGGGATATGCTTCATAAGGATCATACGCGCTTTCAGTAGGGATATATTCATTTAAAGAAGCATAAGAAGGAATTTCTCCACAATTTGAAATGACCACTGCTTCAGAGGGTATATCTTTGGGTCCGGTTGGAAGATATTCAATTGCTCGAATCACAGATTTTCCTACCAACACTTTTCCAAACACCACATGTTTTCCATCTAAATCCCTTGCATCTATCGTGGTAATGAAAAATTGGGATTTATTGGTATTTGGACCAGAATTTGCCATTGATAACATGAAAGCATTATGTCTAATACAGTCTTCTTGTTGTTTAGGTGCCAATTGTGGCAAACATTGTTGGCTTGGGTATTCATCATCAAATGGCTTACCATAAATTGATTCACCACCACTTCCATTATTGGAGATGATATCTCCGCCTTGAATCATAAAGTTTTTGATTACACGATGAATTCGAGACCCTTTGTACCACAAAGGCTTTCCCTGTTTTCCAATTCCTTTTTCACCAGTACATAATGCTCGAAAGTTTTCGACTGTGCATGGTGCGACTAAATAATAATTGACGATTGAGTGTTAGTATAGAAAAGAAAAAAACTTTTTAAATTTTAAATTTAATTAATAACGTACAATTACTATACTTTAAAAAATCAGAATTAAGAAAAAAAAAAAAAAACAAGAAAGGAGTTAATAAATCATGTATGAATAGTTTTTTTCTTTTAATACTGTAGCCACCAAAAATAGTCTTACCAATTGAAATATTACACGGCCAATGAAATTTCCATTAATGGCAAAGTCCATGAAGACACGAGGATGTGCTGTTGGGGTATTGATCAAATCTTTGATATCCATAATTGTAAACCAAGCAAAGAGCCAAGTGGTCAAAAACACTTGATTTAAAACAATTTAAAAAAAAGAAAAAGACAAGAAACAAGAACTGAAAATAATAATTATTTATATTAACTTATAATAAGGTACACAGATATTTATGGACCATAAAAAAAAAAAAAAACCAAAGAAATGTCCGTATAGACGTACATCCTGCGTGTAAAAGTGCAGATTTTTTTTTAAAAAAAAACAAAATCTATGAAAATCTGGCGTTCGGCGATGATAAAAGGCTAAACACCTTGATTATGAATATCTCCAATAGCCAATATCCAGATCCAGATTCAAATCTAATTGAATCGTTACCGATACCACAGTATGATTGAGAATAAAAACTAGACTTATGCCTTGATTTCTGTTTTCTTTTTAAAAAAAAGCTGAATTCAACACCAAAAATCGCTTTTGTTCTTTCTTTTTTAACCGTAAACAGCCGTAATTGAATTGGGTTGTTGACTAATACGTTGCGTCATGAACTTCCTTTTATGCTTTATTATATGTGAGTGTGTTTTTACAAGGTTCGGTCTAAAACGTTGCGTTTGTCTTCTTTGGTTTAGCTTGAAAAATAGACAAAAACAAATAAAATAAATAAAGCCACCAAATATTGACTGGTTTGATGCGGTTTTGTGGTGCCGAGATATGTTATTCCGTGCTTGTGTAGCAATAAAAATATAATACTGATATCGAAATAATCAGTAAAACACGAGTTTGACCAATAAGATGACTGGTTCAATGAAACAATCAATTCAAAAAAAAAGAAAGAACGCAGTGAACTGTGTAGTATAATTCTAATTATACTTCTATTGAACAAAACCATATGAAGCTTTTCCTTGA
>JAJLVH010000067.1:0-19712 GCA_030570155.1 Magnusiomyces magnusii
TTGATGAGGAGGTGGATACGGTGGTTGATGTTGATGAGCTGAGTTTGACGGTCACCAAGGTTGTACTTGCCAGCAAAGTCGGCAGCAGTTTGGATAGACTTGGCAAAGTTCTCAAGAGAAGGATAAAGAGAAGCATCGACACCACCAGTACCAACGTTAGAAATAAGAGCGTTGGCGCCGTTAGAAACGGTTTGGAGGAAAGAGCCAAGAAGAGCGTCAGAGATGTTGGAGGTGAGACCAGTGGTGTAAGGGGCAAGAATGTTGTTGACGTTACCAACAGCGCCGTCGATTTGGGCATCAAGGCCGTCAATGATGGTAGCAAGAGAAGAAGCAGTGCTACCAGAGGTCTTGGGGAGCTGAGCAACAAGAGACTCAATGCTTTGACGAGCAGCATCAACGCTGGTTTGGACACCGTCCAAAACAGCAAGAGCACGACGGGAGTTCTTGGACTTGGGAGCAGGAGTAGCAGCCTTCTGCTTAGGAACAAGAGCAGCAACACGCTTTTGAGTTTGGGCAAGGTTAGAAACAATGTTTTGATCAACCTTGAGCTGGGTGGCCTGGGAAACCATCTTGTTCATGTTGTTAGCAAGAGACTCAATGGAAGAACCAAGAACAGCGTCAATGGGAGTACCAATGATATTGGAAACAGCAACTTCGGCACCATCAGTAACAGATTGGAAGAAAGGACCGAGAATGGCAGCTTCGACCTGGTTAGACATGCCGAAGGTGACAGGGCTGAGGAGATCAGCTACAACGCCAATGCTGTTATCGATTTGACCATCAAGACCGGTGATCAAAGCCTTAAGACCATCGGAAGTTGGGTGGCCATCGTTAGACTGGAAGTTACGGACCAAAGACTGGACCTGTTGTTGGGCGTTGGTGACACCGCTCTTGACACCGTTGATGATAACATCAATGGGGTTGTAGTTGTCACGGCGGTAGTTAGAAGCGCCAGCAGAAGCAGAAGCAGCGAGAAGGATAGAAGCAAGAACAAACTTAGAAGCGACCATTTTGAATGATTAATAAATAAATGTTAAAAGAGAAAATAATTGAACACAGAAAGCGTAGAAAGAGATGATTGTTTGTAGAACTGAGAGAATCAATGCTTGATAGAGAAAAAAAAAGAATCGAATTGAAAGATATTTGACTTCTTTTATACTTTTACTTTTCAATAGAACTGCAAATAAATATTCAACATTACAATAGTAAATGAAGGAACATCATTAAATTTTTTTAATTGTTATTCGTAAAAAAAACATTACGTTATTTACATGAACACAACGTCGGATTATAGTAATAATACTAGACGGCCTTGCCAAAATTTCAATCTCAAATCATGCAAATAAATACAACCATTTGTTTTTTAATTATGCCCGGTCATTTAGATAATGAGCATTAAATAATCCGAAATGAAAGGGAGAAGAAATATAATGAAGAATGGTAAAGAAAAAGCCTTACAGAAATATTATTTTAATTACTAGATTGTTTATGTGTATCCCAATTATAATCAAAATTGCCAAGGCTTAGTATATATAAAAAAAAAAACAAGTTACAACAGTTGTAAATAATTGAAATTACAACTGGACATGTATATATTTTTCTATTATTATTGTTTTTATCGTCCATAAACGTATTACTTTGTTTTGATGACTGTAACAAATATAAATTTCTGAAATTAAGCTTTGATTATAATTACCACTTTCAACGTTGATGAATTCAAAATAATAAACAAACAACCTATCATCGACATTGAAAATAATTAAACTGGTAATGAAATAAAAACGTTCAAATGTATTGTATCAAATTTGATAATTATCTTGTTTCTGTTAGATTACAACATTAATAAATGCAAACAATTGAAAAAAAAGCATTTCTACCCATTTCATAAATCATTCATAAACATTTCTCGTCTATTCCGTATGTTTTTTTTCATCAATAAACAAATACATCTTTATAAAATAGGCATAAAATCTTTTTTTCATTTATATATGTAGAAATCAAATAGTAAATAGTTAGTTCATAATAAAAATATAACAATACTTTTTTTTTTTTTTTTTTTCATTTAAAGCTTTTGTTAATGATTAATGATAGGAATCTCTTTATGTGCTTTTGTCCATGTTACTGGACTGGTTGGAGTTGTTGTTGGCCGTTATTGTCAGATAGATTTTTAAGTAATTGGGCCAAACATCTCTTAGTAGCACCGTCATCTTTCAGAACCTTGCTAAAAGTGCCATCACGCAAGGGTTCAGGAAGAACAGACTTTAATTCATGGCACGCTCTATCATTGTCGCTTAATCGTAAATAACATCTAACCACATGCTTCAATAGTCTAGCTGTAGGAGAACCAACCAATTGCTCCACAATGTTGCTCAACACATTAGAAACAGCCATGAATCGCTCGTAAGTCTGGCAAATGTATCTTAATCCTTCATCATCCATCAAAATCTTTTGTAAAATAAAAATTGCAACGGTTTTGGATAACTCAGTACCAGACTCCATGATTCGCAAACAAAGAGGAATAATTTCGGTTGTCAACAAAAAGTTAATTACTTCAGGGGAATCATTCTTAACAAGAGCACCAATGACACCAAGAGAGGTCAATCTCAAATACTCAAACGACCGGGATTTTGAGGTAGTATTGAGAAAAGGGTACAAAAATAAGGGAATATGCGCATTTAAAAATGGTTGTCTGGTACTATCATGAGAAGCAATACACTGAAGCAATGCAAGTGCGTTACAAACTCTATTAGATGCTGTAGATGTTAACTGGGGAGGAGAAAGTAGAGGATAGACGTAAACAATTTCTTGAAGTAAACAAGTCATAACGCCAAACGAATGCCATAAAATTAAAGCAAGATCTTCGTATTGCTCTCGTTTTTTCCCGAGTTCGAGCAAAGCTTGTTCACTATTTGGGCCATGCATTAGTTCGAGAATCCAAGTGAAAACCTTGTCATCATCCAAAGTTTGACGAGTGTTTAGGGTGTTGGAATGATTAGTAGATGAAGAGATAGGGGTACTACTATTGGTAGATGTATTATTATCAGTTTTAATAGCTGAAGATGCAGAATTTATTAAAGGAGAAGAAGAAACGGTTTTGTCATTATTATGGTTGTTTTCGTTATCATTTATAGACTCGGACATGGCTGAAGAAGATGCTCGGTTAGTCAAGTCAAGAGATGGGTTGATACTCAGAGATTCCAGGTTGAGAGAATCAGACATGATATTAGGATGAAATTGAGGGTTGCCTGACAATTGAAACGAATTAGATTGAGTTGAAGCTGGATTAGATGGATTGTTACTGTTGTCATTATTATTGATACTGCTGGTATTGTTGAAATTAGCACCGAAACTTGGCATGTTGGGAGGATTGTTTTGTTTATACATCAAGGTATTTGAAAGTAAATTAGAAGCTCCCAACCCAGCAGGAGCACCCATGAGAGCGGGATTCCGCATGGGATTGACATTAGAAGAAATATTGATATTGTTGGAAGTAATACCCATAGGATGAACAAAACCCATGTTACCTTGAAGTCCAGCAGGGCCTTGTTGCATCTGGTGCAGCTGCTGTTGCTGGCGATTCAAGCCATACAGCTGAGACTGCTGGCTGTTGTACATTGAGACCAGGAAATCCGAATGAGAATGAAAATAGTTAATGAAATAATCGAGATGGTGAAAAGTCGAAAGGTGAGAATCGCGATGGTTTTTGGAATTATGAGTGAGAAAGACAGAAACGGTGGCACCAAGAAATTGACGCCGGTACAGAGATACATACATGGCCATTGTAGTGATCTGTCGATTACAAATAA
Source organism: Magnusiomyces magnusii (assembly GCA_030570155.1). Taxonomy (NCBI): domain Eukaryota; kingdom Fungi; phylum Ascomycota; class Dipodascomycetes; order Dipodascales; family Dipodascaceae; genus Magnusiomyces; species Magnusiomyces magnusii. Next base: position 3,807 of record JAJLVH010000067.1, read on the forward strand.
TTACACATGATTACGTAACAAGAACAAAGGTTAGATATGACCCACGGCTGAATTGATCACAAGTTCACGTGGCACGCGCCCCACGTCACTATTTCTCAAAGAGGCAATTCTTCAGCGACTTAGATCTAAACACCAGCCGTGCACAAACACGCACATTCGGGTTTTCCCACACACGCATTTTCATCACCACCTTTTTCCATTCACCATCACCACCAAATCCACGATTCCTATCGAAACAATGCCTTGTGCCCTCTTTAATTTGTGCTTCAACCAGCAATGACCTCATCTCCTGAGCACCCTTTATCCGAGCATCAGGCTTATGTCCAACGCATCCTGGTCATCACTGCGGCGTCTCTGTCTATTGCCAGCGGCGTTTTAGTTCTGCTTTGGTGGTTTGCACTACCATGGTATGATAACTGGAAAATCGCTGCTCAGATTCGGCGCTACGAAAGGGCACAACGCCAGCTTCACGATCAACAAGTCCAAGAACAACAGATCCAGCAGCGTCAACAGTCTCACAATCATCATAGTCATAGTCATAATCATAGTCATAATAATAATAATCATCACCATCATAAACATCATATTGATGATAACACAGATTATAAAAACAACAACACCATTACTTTAAATCCTCCTCCAACTTTTCCTCGTCCTCGAAAACGTCGTCGTATTCGTCAGTTTCGTCACGATTTGACCATTGCACTGATCGTCATGGACCTAATCAAAGCTATCGTCCTCATCACTTATCCCATTCATTATCTCAACAATGACATTTACCTCACTCAAGAACATTTGGCTTTCTGCGATGCCTTTGGCTTTCTTACAACTGCGTCCATTCAAGCCTCTGATTTTGCCGTCTTGGCTCTCGCCATTCATACGGCCCTTCTCATTTTCAAGCCCCACTTTAAAGGCGGGCTATACCGGTTTCGCTATTCGATCTACACCATCTTTTTCGTCATAATCCCATTGGTCTTTGCTGCCATCGGCATGGTTGGAAACTCTGGTTATGCTGCGTTCACTTCTTGGTGTTATTTAGTTGTCGATCCCATTTGGTATTCCTTGGTTTTGTCTTGGATTCCTCGAATTTTCATCATGGTTGTCATCATCTTTATTTATGTATCCATTTTCATCTACGTCAAAGTTCATCTCTACCACGTTTCGAAATCCATTCAAGACGTTTCCAACAGTGACGACAGCTCAGACGCTCCTGCCATCACCGACAACAACAAATCAATTCCTTCCATTTCCAAACATATTTGCAAAACGATCTTTGTTCAAATTAAAGTTTGGATCTCGTACATGCCCGGCTTTTCCTTTTTAAACCCTTATCTTGATAACACACCCTCTTCAGTGAGCCGTTCAAGAAGCTTTATCCAGTCCCACCGCAGCACTACTAACACCAGTAACTATAATCGTTCCCAACGCCATCAAATCCCGGATTCTGCTTTGTTGCATAACGTTCACACCTTTGAAAAACCTTTTATGGATCATGACAACCACAACAACGACTTTCACCACGACGACAATGACGATTTCAACCAGCATTCTGCTCGAGAACTCGGTAAAATGCTCCAAGAACAAATCAATCGCGAAAACGTTCTTCGTTTTAATCATCGCCGCAGTATCATTGAACGGCAAGTAAACTCTATTTTTATTTATCCATTGACGTATGTCCTGCTCTATATCTTTCCAGTCATTCAACAGTTTCTCTATTATCGCAACAATGACACTTATTCTCAATCCGTTCACAATTTGGAGCCCATTTACTGGGTTGCCTTGGTTGCCAGCTGGATGAAACCATTCAATTGTTTTGTTGACACTACTGTGTTTGTGATACGCGAAGGTATTTTGCCATGTTCTGCAAGAGCACGAGCTCGTCGTAAACAGAGAAAAATGAAGGAAAAGTTGTTGAAACAACGCCAGCATGCCGTATCTATAGCCAATAAAACTGCACGTCCTTCGTCTTCGTCTGTACGCCATGGTGGTTCTGGTTTACAACAGCTTCGTATTTTTTCAGTTCCAACCAGTACCGCTCAGCATGGTACCTCTCATCAAAACCTTAAATGCGCAGCTCATCGGCGTTCCGAACACTTTTCCAAAAATTGCGATCGCCGCATACCTACTGACGAAGAAAGCATATTGGGTTTTGGCCTTTCTGCTGATGCAAACAATGATATCAACAACAATACCATTCGTCGTTATTCTTCTACTGGCACCCATGTTCAAGACCCTTCAGACTTGATTCCTAATGATGATTCTCTTTTTGTTCCTGTCTCTAGAAATAATCCCAATCAACAATCTATTTCTTCAGCAATTACAATTCCAAATGCTAGCACAAATACGTGTTCTACTTGTGTTGAAGATGACGACAATACTCATTTCCATCCTGAACCTACCATAACCATCAGCACCACTTCTCCTGAATCTTCACTGACATCCCAACCTTTGGGGTTCTCTGCTGTCCATAATCCTTCGTTATATAATAACGACAATGACAATAATAGTGTTCATAGCTCAAGTTTTGATAATAAGCATCTGGTCAATGGCAATGATGATAACAGTGAAGAAGAAGAAGATGATGATGAAGGAGATGAAGATGATGACGAGTCAATGGACTATTATGTTGGTGACTCAGATATTGACTATGTAATTGATAAGTCTTATACCCAACATACATATTCTCGTGGAGATACAGGCTCTGCAGAGTTTACAAGACGTCCTTCTCACGTCATTACTACCACTAACACAGCAACTACCACCACAGCTACTACTATTACAAATCCCACTGCTGCCGCCAACACTAATACCAATTCTTCCATACTCATTGCTGGTTCTGCCGGCTTGCCTCCTATTCCTAGCGTTCAGAACCAAGATTCTCAAACTTTTGGTAATAGAAACATGGGTTTAACTTCGGTTTCAAGCTTTGAAACTGTGCCTGCAACTAGTTCAGTTGTGTTACCCTATAACTTTACTGTTGCCGAATCCAGCAGAAGCAACCACTATGTTCCCCTTGATACATTCACCGAGTCTATGTATACTTTTTTCAAACATGCATTATCTCCTATATGGCAGGCCACTAGTGTAGACGAGCTTCAAGAACCCAAGGCTTTGGAAGGTTCTGTAATCAAATACCACCCACAACGCTCACACAGTGTTCAAAATATTTCAGCACTAAATCCCACACCTGATGGGGAATATGAATTATCTCCACCTTCTTCTCGTCAATCAGGTAGCCCTCCTATATCTCTTCAAACACCGCAGCGAAATAGTGCATGGTCTTTAGATAACTACCAAGGGCCTAAAAACACACCGATTTCAATTTCCAAAACAAACACTACCGACTCTGGCCAAGCTCGAAATTCTTTGGCTGCTTCTGAAGATGAGTCTAGATTGAACTCATCATCACCAACCACAAATACCACCCAGCAACGTCATAGTTCTTCATCATACTCTTCTCCAATTCGTCCAAAATCTACACATTTCAATTTTAATCTCTCCCATTCTCAACAATCTCACACATCCTCAGAGAACAATCTTAAACCATTTCATTCCGATACACTCAAGGTTGTAAATGTTCCACAAGGGTTTAAACACTGGGGATCTTTCTCTTTTCAAAGCCATTCCCAGTTGGGATCTCGTAACGATCACACCTCTCAACCTCCTAAGGGTTCATTAAATGATATTAGCCTCTTGCCGCCATTCTCTCGTGGTGCTGAAGACACCTCTGGAATTTTACGTCCTACTACTATTACTAAAAATGACGATCAAGCTTTGGGTTCTAATATAAATCCACATTTACAATACACTGCCAAAGAGCCTGCTTCTGAAGAAACTGCAGCTACAAAAAAGAGAAACTTTTATCTTCCAAGTTTACGAATTCATACTAAACAAAACAGTCATGTTGATTCATCATATGCAATTTTTCACCCACTTGCTGATTTTTCATCAACTTTGGACGGCGCTGTTTCTCCAAAATCATATGTTTCAGAAGCTGGCAACAATTTTAATAGTAGCCAACGTCATCATCGTCAGTTGTCTGGATTTTCTGATGATTTGCTTTTATTCAATGCCAAAAAAATTAATCGGTTGTTTGAGCATAATCATAACCACAGCGCTGCGTCTATCAATACCAGTCATAGAACAAATAGTGATGGCGGTGACAAAAATATCAACACCAGTTCTAATAAAAATGAATCACATAGTCGTTTTGCTCATAAACCAGTCTTGGTGTCTCCAGCTTCTTTAAGTATTTCTCCTAAACAAAAAGACGATGAAGGAAAAAGAAGAGACACAGACACATCAATTGATACAGTGAGCAGTGGTGGCATTGAAGGTTCTGGTAAAGAAAAGTCAGCAGAACTTACACTAGCTTTTGTCAAACAAGCTGATGATAGTGGTGGTCACAATACAAATGATTCTACAACCGATACTACACCATCATTAATCAAATCAAGTGCTGCTATCAATAACGGACATCCGCTTGTGATTCAAACTGCTCAAACAATGCCACTTCCTTCTCGTGGATCCATTTCTAAGGAAGGTCGTAGTTCTATATCACATGCATCTACATTTCAACCCACACAAACTGTTCAGATACCCCAAAGTACATATATTTCTTCACCTCAGCAACTTCGAAAGCAAAGTTACTGGAGCACATCTAGTAACACAACACGTCGGTCTATTTTTTCTGCTGCAACATCTTCTCTTTCAGGAAGTGGTGGTGGCTATACCGGTAATAATGGTGTTGCTCATGGTAGAAATTACAGTCAATCGAGTTCTATTGTTGGTTCTACAGCTAGGTCTAAACCTGGAATGACTTCTTCACCACGTGAAAGTTTCAAAGAGTCTAGTCAGTATAGAGGTTCATCGATATCTGGTAGCAGCAGCAATGGTGGTCGTAGAGGATCCATTTCGTTTTCCAACTTTTTAAAATTCCCATTCACTTCAACTAGCGAAAGCAGACGTGAAAGTACCTCTTTTAATAGTATCGGCAACAATAACAACAACAACAACAGAAATAACGGTGAACATCACAGTGATGGACGAGCAAGTTCAGGTAGTGCGTTTAGTGGGTTTAGCGTTTTCAGCAGTATTGGAGGGTTAGGTAGCCGTAGTGGATCTCGCCATAATAGTGCTGAAACAAATACTTCTGTTTATGACTCGACCATGGATATCAAATTGCAACCATTGGGTGAAGAAAATGTTGACCGTAAAGGTAAAGGATTACGACGAAAGAATGCTGATACTGAAACTTCACAACAGAAATTATCTTTAGATACAAATAATGGCAGCAACCAAGGAGTTCCAATTGAGCACATTGGCGGTGCAATTAGTGGTGCTGCTACATCTGTTGGCACAATAGCTAGTAAATCTTCTGGTAGCCATCGTCACCATCGTCATCGTCATCATCATCACCATCATCACAACAGCCGTAAAAACAATAATAGTGATCAAAATGGTTTGAAACGTCGTTCTCAATCTGTAAGTAGACTTGCCAACAGTACCAACAATTCCTTTAGTCCCAAAAAGCACAGCTTTATCCACGACAAACGACATACCTTTGATGACAGCAATTTTTCAACCACGCCTTCAATATTTGGGTTTCCGACATCTGGAAATAACAACGGTAATGGTTCAATACTCAAAGGCCATAGCAAGAAACTTTCTAAAAGTGATAGGTCAGCAACTTTTGTTTTGCCAGTCCGTGCTGCACGTCACTTTTCTCATTTTGTTGCTCGTAAAGCTGTCACAAACTTTGACGATTACGATACGATTTATAACAACAATTATAATGATGAAGATAATGGGTTTGGAACCGTACTTGGTGGAGGCCTTGGAGGTTTGGACGGCTATGGCGGAATTCTCAGTGATGTCAGTGATGTTACAAATAGACCACCTGGTGCTTCAGACGACGATCTTGCGGCCGTTACCAAAAACTCCCAAGCTGGTGTGGGCAATGGAGCTCCTAATGCTGGTGTGAATGGGCTAGGTACTATGAAAGATGGCGGAGTTGATTACAGTAATTTGTTGGGAGGGGATGCACAAAACAATTTTAATAGTTTTGGTGAAAGACAAAGTAGTGGTAGTATTCGTCGCCATCACAGCCACCGTCATCGACATAATCATGATAATAATCGTCAGTCTAATGATTTAAAGCACAAGCATGAATCACGACATCGTTATACTAGTCTTTCAAATCATAATACTAAACCTTTGAACGGTAGGCCGATGACTGAATTGTTTGATGATTCAACAAATACAATCGCAAATGCTACTTCAGTGCCTATTTCATTACCAAAGTCCACTGACAATAGTGTCAAGCCATCTAATACCAATTTGACGAAATCTGATGTATTGCTTCAAAAGAAAGCAGAACCCGGTTTTAACCAACCAGTCATATCTGCCGGTAAAGCATCTTTTGCTGCAGAAACCGTGCACCGGCGCAGAAGCCAGAGCTTTGGTGGAAACCACAGCAGTATATATTTGGTCAAAGGTGTTGAAAAAGAGAATGGAGCTACCAGTGTTGGTGCAAATGATGGAACATATCGAAGCCACAGTGCAGACAATTTTGGTAAAATGAATAATGATGATAAGAATGGAAAAAACACAGAAACGAAAAGAAGAAGAAGGAGAAGAAGGAGTAGTTTGAGCTCATGTAGTAGTGCGGAAGCTTCATTTTCAAGAAGCAGGTTTAATAATAGACGGACAGCAAGTGGCAGCGATGTTAGTTGTGATAGCAGTGCTAGCGACAGTTGCAGTAGTGCTAGCGATAGTGACGGAGAGAGTATTAATAGCTGCAGTACTAGTAGTAGCTGCAGCAGCAGCAGTGACAGTAATGATGAAGATCTTACTGCTACCAATAATGGTGGCCGAGGGTCTGGTCGTCAGCAGCATCGGAAAAATAATAATGGTAGCAATAGTAAGGCTACATTTTATACAGAAGATGGTCAAGATAATGAGAGTGATAGTTCTATGGACTTTTTAGAGTTTCTTAGATCAGGGCCTTCACCATCACATGGTAGTAGATGATGGTAAAAGTTTATTAATATGTTTATGAGTTTTTTTAATTTTTTTAATTTTTTTAATTTTTTTTTATTTGTTGATTTTATTGTTTTTTATGATGATTTTTTATATTTGTTTTTTAATGTTTTTGTTACTTTATTTATATCTATTCTGCCATGCTTTTCGTTTAATATATACATAGTCATTTTTAATTTAATTGTTTTTTTTTTTTTCGTTTACAGTACTGATAACAATACAAACACCAGAACTATTTTTGTAGTTAAATGTTGAGACTAGCTACTGGTTCAACTTTGCTGGTTTGATTAGGATGCGGCTGTGATGAAGCATGGTTTTGGTTGAAATTGAGTTTTTCATGTATTTTTATTTTGTGTTGATTACGAATGAAGTTGAATATTATTATTACGTTTTGTTTTTTAAAACAATTTTTTTTTTAATATTCCAAGGTTCAGAAAATGATTAAGATGATCACTCAGAAGTGTATCATGAATGATTTTATAATATTTTTATATATTCATGATTTTGAGCCATTAAAAAAAAAAGAAATATAATAAACAAACCAAATGATATTTAAACAATAAAAATACCACAACAGGAAATTTCACGCTGAGATGGAGAGTTCTGATCGCGCGATGGTGAAGAAATTGATTGAAAGATTGAAAATAGTTGAATCAACAAACCATTGTTTCTTTTTATTTTTTATTTTATTCTTTTTTTTTGTTTAATAGAGTTCATCAACACTTTCATTCAAACCAAATAGAAAAACAATTCTTGAATCAAACTATAATTAATTAATTTTTTTTTTAAAACTAAATAACGGCCCGTTGTGGGGAATCTTCAAACAGGAGAAATTTGGCGATTTTTTAAAAAACTGAATTGATGACAACTGTTTCAAAAAAAAGATTTTTAAACGCTAGATACAATCATATGAATGCTTATCGAGAACCAATGATCAAGTTTTTTGTTTTATATGGTTTGAATAAATCTTGAATCTTGTATTCAATGTTGTCATTTTCAAGTCTTGTTTACAAAGAAATTGGTCCCACACATTTTTTTAGACAAACAAACAAAAAAACAAAAAATCCAGATCTTGAAAACGGTTTTCTTTTTTTTTTTGTCCCAAAAACCCACCCCTATTGATTCATGTTTTCAATAAGTATCAACAACTTTTCAAATATATATTTTGATCAATTAACTAAACCAAAAACAAAATAAAAACAAATAAAAACAAATAAAAATCTAACTGTTTTTTTAAAAATAAAAAAAACAAACATAAAAATGTATATATATATATATAATAAATAAATAAATAAACGATCTTCATTTTTTCCTTCAAATTCAAAAATGACTTTTTTTTAATGGTATCATTACTATCGATTGTCATTTTTAACGAGCACACAACACCAACTTGACCTTGTTTCCCAAAGCACTCAAAAAGTCTTCGCTATTTCGAAGTTCCATCATTTCCCCGCTTTGCTCATTCTTGTGCAGCAACACAATTCGGTCCGGTGGTAGTCCTAACCGCTCTGCAATCTTTTCCGAAAGCTGCGTGAACGGTATCATATTCGATACTCGAATAGCAATAAGATCGTCTTGGTGAAACACCTTGATTTTCACGTAAACTTCTTGGATGCTAGATCGGTTTTGAGGTTTGCTTTGGTGATGATGTTGTTGTTGCTGTTGAAATTCTGTACTATTTGTTGTACCATGTTGATACTCTTCCATTGATGTAGAATTAGCAATTGAAGTATTTGAATGATACAAGTCATTGTTACTGTCCATATGATTTGACCAACTAGAACTGGGTCTTCCGTCATTTCCCTCGATTTCTGGTTCATAAACGTTGCCATTTTCACCTGCCCTACTTTCGTATTGTTCATTAGATTGTGGCTTGCGTTGACTGCTAGCATGGCTAGCTTGGCTCAATGTACTAATTTTACTAGCATTGCCATCCTGTTGTAGCATCACCCCACCAACACTATCTTCGGATGGTTTGCCTTCTTCCAAATACACACTTTGTTTCGGATCAAACGCGTCATCGGGCGCCACAAACGAAGGATGTCGCGAAGATTCGATATCGGGATATATTTGGTAAGAATTGTTCAAAGATGAGTCCAGATTCTGAGATTGGTTGTAGCTGACCGTGGACATGGTAGAGTTGTGCCGAGAATGGGTATCAGGGGCAGCCAAGTGACCACCTGGAGCAGTAATTGTGGTTGGAGTTGCAGTGGGGGTTGTAGCAGGAGTGGAACCGTCTGTCTGTCCATTTGCCACGATACCGTTGGACACCGCATTATTGATATTAAGACTAGGCGATGATGCCGGTGGAGGTTGCTCATGGACTTCAGGCATATTATTATGGGTCCGAGCTGGTGGTTGAGGTATAACCGAATTTGGCGAAGCAGACTCAATGTCACCGGTACGGATAGCAAAGAGTTGCTGAACAATTGAGCTTCTGGAAATATACGTCGGCAAATGCACCAAATTCCTGACATATTCGTCTAAATTAGCACGACGTTGAGATGAAATGGAATCATTGACGTAGGTCAACGGACCAGGCATAAAAGGTAAAGTGCGGACCTTGCCGGTACGACCAGCCTCGTCTGGAAACTCGTCAAGTAAATTGATTTGAAAGTCATAAAAGTCTTGATAAAAACGGCAGAGATGGCGGTATTTTCCTGTAGACAACTCGGCAACAACCAAGTACCAATAACGTTCATCAGCAAACGCATAACGATCAACACAAGCGGAAACGACATAAGGCTCGTTTTCGTTGATTGAATGGCTTTGAAAAAACGATTGAATCGAAGTTTTTTGGTGGAGTTGGGGTGGGGTATTTTGAACAGGATCAGGAGTTTGTTGCTGAGAAGACGTAGAAGTAGTAGTTGAAGTAGTAGTTGAAGTGGAATATTGGGAAACAGGATGAGATTGTGGCTGCTGCTGTTGATTATATTGATCATAGGCTTGGGATTGTTGTTGACTTCCATTTGATAAATGAAGATTTCTAAGACGAGCAGCTAAAGGATTAGCGTCATCCAATTTTCCAAGAGGAATTGAACTGGCTTTATATTCAGCAGCCATTCGTTTCCATTCTTCAACTCTGGGAACATTTGCTTTAAGAATAGCTTGTTCAACGTTTTCAACGGGTTTATTCGATCCAATATCTCGAACTTCAATAAAAGAAATTGGAATCAAACCAGGTCCACCCAAACGGCCAATAGGTTTGGCTACAAACCATTCTTCATTAGATTTGGCAATAATGATAATGGATTCACCAGAGGCAGCAGATAACTCATCTGAACGCTCTGCCTTAAAGTCATACATGACTACACCGTAGAGCTGAGAATGGCCAGCCTTTTGGGACAAACGAGCGGCTACAGCAGCAATAGAAGAGTGATTTGAGTTTGAAAGAGATGTGTTATTATTGTTGGGATTGTTATTGATAGTAGTAGTTGCAGAACTGGAAGAAGAAGCGGAAGAAAGAGAAGATGAAGATGAAGGATTTGCATGAGTAGGATTTGCAGCTGAAGACGATGCTGACGCGGCCGTTGCTGCTGTTGAAGAAGACCCGGTTGTAGAACGTTTGTTGGTACTGGTAGAACTAGCAGTTGAAGATCGATTACTGGAAGCAGAAGACATTACTGAATCCTTAGAAGTAGTTGCAGCAGCCAAAGCAGCAGCCGAATGAATAGGAACAGTTGGAATGGTATCCTTACGAGATACTACATCGAAATAAGACACTGGAACCATTCCACGCATATTTGATAACGGATCATAAGCTTCAAACCAATCATTGTTGTTTTCATTTCCAGTCACATATAAAAAATCACCTTTACTAAACTTTAGCTCACCAGGACCTTGAGGTCTATAGTCATAAAGAGCCCGAATGATCTTTTTAGGAGGTTCCGTAGCAAATGATTTGCCAGGAGGGGTATGATGATAATGATGATGATGATTGGCAGAGTTGCCAGAGGATGTTTTTTTTGTAGATTTGAATGACTAGAATAAAGGTTTTTTTTATTTTTTATTTTTTATATATCTTGTTAGTGACAGTTAATAAAGAATATATATATGGACTAAAATCCAGAAACACGTACAAACATGCCTTGAGCATTGAATTAAGACGGGTTTTGATGGTTATTTGAATGAATCAATCCTAAAAAATCTAATGATTCAGCAGAATAAAAGAACTAAAACCGCTTGAATTGGTTCAAAAACAGGTGGATTTCAGAATAACGAGCAGACATAAATAAATAAATAGTACTTGGGTATAGCACAGACATATATATACATGTGCATGCTATATATGTATCATATTCATCGCATGCTGCAGCCGTGTTTGCGATGGTTCCACACCTGTCATTTACGTTGGCGTGTGTATGTATGAGGTCACATGGACATGCTGATCACTTATTTATAATCATTAACAACTGATTACAAATTATTAGTTTTTCAAACGCTTAAAATTGATCAAAATCTCCACACTGTTTTTTTCTTTCTTTTCATCATCGCATTTCAACTAAAAATGAGCTTTATTCTCGAGAAAAAAATTGCTGAACTTGCAGTCAAAAGAGCTTCCAGATTGGCTCGTACTGTTGCCGAAACCCACATCGACTCAATCACCAAAAACGATAAATCTCCCGTCACTGTTGCTGACTATGGTGCTCAAGCAATCATTATTGGTGCAATCAAGCATGCTTTCCCCAATGACAACGTTGTAGGTGAAGAAGATGCCGCTACTCTTCGTGCTGATCCCACTCTTAAAGAACATGTTTGGTCGTTGGTTAAAGACGCTACTGCTAAAGATACCTATTCTGCCGCAATTGGTGCTCTTAATACCCCCGAAGCGATGTGTGATGCTCTTGATTCTGGTAACTACCCTGGTGGTGCAAAGGGTCGTATGTGGGCTTTGGATCCCATTGATGGCACCAAGGGTTTTCTTCGTAAAGGTCAATATGCCGTTTGCCTCGCTCTCATTATTGACTCAAAGGTTCAAGTTGGTGTTATTGGCTGCCCAAACCTTCCTTTAGATTACAAGTCACCTCAATCTTCCACTAAAGGTGTTCTTTTCTCTGCTGTCAAGGGAGAAGGTGCTTTCCAAGAACCTCTTTATGAAGAAGAAAAGGATGCCGCTCCTACCCAAATCAAATTCAACGACATTACAAGCACTTCTGAAGCTACATTCTGTGAAAGTGTCGAGTCTGGCCACAGTGATCAAAGCACTCAAGGCCGTATTGCCAAGAATTTGGGCATTACTCGTGAACCTGTTCGCATGGACTCTCAAGCTAAATACATGTCTATTGCTCGAGGCGACGGCGATATCTATCTTCGTCTTCCTGTCAGCGAAACTTATGAAGAAAAGATTTGGGATCACGCTGCCGGAAACGTCATCGTCACCGAAGCTGGTGGTGTTGTTACTGACAGAGATGGCAATGAACTTGATTTTGGTGTTGGAAGAACTTTGAAAAATAACAAGGGCGTCATTGCTTCTTCTAAAAACATTCATACTAAGGTTATTGAAGCCATTAAAGAGGCCACCGAATCCAATTAAGAATTTAATATTTATATATGATTATTTCGTTTTATGTATACATATTTATTAATTTAAATATTTCAAACTGTATGATAACAGCAATCACATGACATAGTCATGATCCGGATCAATCACTTACATACATTGTAGCGTAACCCATAATTGGCTGTTTTTAAAGCCCAGACGTTAATTTTTCACCGAATCCGCTATTGTCAAGTATTTAACTCAAGACTTCCAGGCTACATTCATCACTTGGTCTGATTTTGTGTGGACATGTTTGCTGATACCACTGTTTTCTGTTGAAAAGCATATTGAATCCATAGAAAAGTCCATAATTAAACCGGTCACCTTCATTATTACCATCAGTATTCTCATTTTTGGATTCAATGAAACGAATTTTGTTCAATTGTCCAGTCTTTCACAAGACAGCCAAATCTCCATGCCATATTCATCGATGGGCTGGTTTAAAAACTAGTCACAGATCTTACTATTCGACCGATTCGAGAATATTACCCCGTGAATCTTCATATGATTCATTAACTACAGCTGACCTTCATGTCAACAGTTTTCATGATTCAAATCATTCTTTAAATTCATCAAATCCAAATACCACCCGGCTGTCGAATGAAAATGAAGAAAAAATTGACAGACAAGAATCTAATACTGATGGAATATCAAATCACAATGTTCAAGATGAGGGTTCCGAGAAAGACAAGGAAAGTAATAATGATAATAAAGAAGAAGAACCGTTTGATATTTTAAGCGAATCAGGATTTTATGGTCGTATGCTTAACGAAATTCGCAGAATGCAAGGGCTCAATGAAATACCTTTCAACAATTCACGACAAAAATACAGTGAATTGAAATCCCATTACTTTCTTTATAAAAACTATTACGATATGCGCAATCTTGGATCTCGCTTCAAGATTGTATTGGCTCAACTTGAAGATCTTTCCATGACCCAGTCTCGAGTTCCTTTACAATCAGTTTGCGAGTTACGGCGTGATTCATTGACTTTTAACTCACGAAATGGCATCAATAGCATAGACGATGATTTTCAAACAATCAATCCATCAAACTTGTCTCGCAAATACACTTCTCACCGTCTCCCGCTTTTCCCGCGTGTTTGGAATTCTCCTAAAGTTTTGGAACAATACCTTACAGAACTCACTTCCAAAAAGTATCCAGCAACTATGACCAAACGATCCAACCTTATTAAAACTCTTATTTTAGATTTACTGCGAACAACCTCTCCAGATACAATGTACTGCCGTTCAACAAAAGCTTACAACATTGCCATTCGTTACTTTGTCGTTTCAGATGACCTCAAAATGGCACGAATTTTGTTTGATCAAATGAAAAACGAAAAAGGAGGAATATACCCAAACACTGAAACCTTCAATCTGTTGCTTTCAAGAACTCCTTTAAGATTGGTTGGCGGTAAGGGTGGATATGTCAATAAATATTATAATTACTATTTACGAAAAAAAGCTGCCGAAAACAGTAACAGTGATAACCCATCTTTACAAAAGGATCAGCATAGTCATGATAAAAACAGCGACGAAACATATGATACAATTGTCAAGTTTACACCTGGATCAAAAGATACAGTGTATTTCCAAAATCCACTAGATTTCGTTATTTCAATGTTTAAAGAAATGGTAGCACTTGGTGTATCTGCCAACGGCGAAACGTGGAACACGATATTAACGTCTGCTATTGGTCCTGCTGCAAAATCTGCAGTTCTTGAAAGCATGTCTCGTTTAGGGGTTCCGCTGAATACTATGGGCCAAACTGCCGTTCTTACTGATATTGCTGATTTCTTTGGACCTCAAAAAGCATTAGACATGATTTGTGCAGAAGGCTCATCGTACCCAATTTCTCCAGCTGCTATTAACGTACTAGTATCTCGAATATTGGATGATGTAACCTCGACGAATATTTTGGTTGCTTGGAATATTATTCGTAAATACTCGATTCGTCAAAATGTTCGTTATGTCAATCGCAAAAAAGTTATTGTCACAAGTATTGATCAGCAAAACCAATCAATGAATACCCAATCTTCTTTTCGAATCGTTCCATCAGTTTCAATGTTGAATACATTTATAGAGCCATTAGTCAAACTTGGTCGTTTGGACTGGATTATCGGTATCATCAGTAGTTTCATTTATGACTATAATGTATCTCCCAACATATTGACGTGGACAAGTGTTTTGGAAACTATTGTTTTACTACCGCCACATCCTTTCAAGAGCTCGTTGTTGGAGTATGTTCATTATACCATGCTCAAGACTCAAAAGATTGAAGATACTCGCCAGTTACCGCCAGCTGCACGCAGTATGATTAGAAGAGCACAACAACAAAATAAGTTCCACCAAGAAAAGTTGGCACAGTTGTTGAAAGAGGATGAGACCAAAAGTAATGATAATCTTGATAATAGCGACAACCACGACAAGAGTCATATTTCAAACGATACCCCCACACAGACTGATGATATCAAAAGATTGGAAAATATGAAAAAATTAAATGTACTTGCTAATTCGTTTTCAAATGAAACTAATTTACGAGACCCATTTCGTAAAGGGAAAACGAAGCAGGATATTTGGGGAGCCCGAGAATTTTGGGTGCATGCTTGTAAACAGTTGAAATGGACAGATACTCCCAAACTTTTTGTGTTGAATGATAGTTCAGATACCAAACAAGTGAAGGATGAAATGAATAAATTGAAAGAGCTTTTGAAGCATAATGTCCCAGAAGATATGAACAAGAATTCAAAAAATACAATGTCTAATATCAATAACAAAAATGACATTGATGGTAATATCAACAATACCCAAAATACCACGACAACTCAACAACATTTTTCGTCATCAGAAAATAATGTTAAACCAAACAACAAGCCATCTTGGCAAGAAACAGTTGCCCAGTCGGAATCTCAATTTCGTCAATTTTCTTCAAAGGCAACCACTTTTTTGGCTCAATTTAAAGAAATTGGGCTCTACAACGATGACAAAACAAGGCTTACCAAAGACAATGAGGCAACGACGGAACGACAAAATCCAAATCTGTATGCCATTTGTAAATTATTAGGAGTTCCTGATCCATCAATGGTTCCTATCAAAGTGATACAAACTGGTAATTATAATAATAATCAACCATCCTCCATACTTTCATCTTCATCAACCTCATCTACACAAATTTCTTCATCATTACAATCTTCTTTACCACATTATCTTCCCCCTGACCTCGTTTTCCCATATACAATCGACACCTTTCCATCTTTCCGTGACGAATGGATTTCATTCTATGCTGCCGCAAAATCTCGGTTCCGCAAGAAAATGCTGCACCGC